>WSFP011521446.1:0-12499 GCA_009831015.1 Picea engelmannii | reverse complement strand
CCCAGCCCAGAGAATCTTGTAGGCTGTGGTTCTCTAGCAGTGATGCCCCCCACATAAACTATCATGAAATTCATACATAATCATTTGGGCTTCATGTGGGTCTAGACATCTCAAAAGCGCTCCTAAAGTGTCTTTCCAATATAAAACTTGATCAATTAGACAATATTTAATTGATTTGAGCTTCAAATCTCTTACCTTGCTCTTTCCCATGCCATCATGCGGCTGTAAATTCTGTAGGAAAAATATAATGTATTTGTACTAAGTGCATCCTGCCAACGGGGGTGTGACTTTAGGATATTCATCAAAGAACTCATCTTGTTGATTCTCTGAACAATTGTTGATTAAATTGACCCCCAATGATTTATAATTAGATTCATCCAGCAACCTAGTTAAACTTTGGCCTTTAACCAATTTGGTAGGCTTTATTTCAAGATCAAATTCAAGGATTTTGGCAATCCACTTGCTCCTTTCGTCTATGTCAGGTTGAATGAGGATCTCCTTCACAGAGGCTAAAGGGACATATGCAATGACTTTTGAATGTAGGAAATAAACTCTGAAATCTTTAAGAGATTTAACCAAAACATAGGCTTTGTTTTCCATGATGTCATACTTTATTTCAGCATCTCTCAGTTCCCTACTGAAAAAGGAAATGGGCTGCTCTAACCCTTCGACATTTTTCTGCAATAAAATAGTTGCTACTATGTCAAATGAAGAAAAAGAGAAAATTAGAAACTCCTTGGAGTAGTTAGGAATGATGAGCATAGGTGCTTCTTTATTTGGTCAAAAGAGTTACGAGATTCAGAAGTCCATTTGATTTCATTTCCTTTCCTCAACATGGCTATGATAAACTTCACCAACTCAGCAAAATTTGAAACAAACTGTAACGTTCCCCTGGCCAACCACAGGCTGGAGTATGCCACTCTAGAGAAACCACTCATGCTCTGACACAAGTCGGTAACATTCCCAGTAATCAACTGAGCTATGCCACCTATATTTACTCTTTAAACTGCATGTAGCTAAAACATATACATACAACATTCTTGCAGAAGATTTAAATATAAACAAAAATTTTCTTTCTATAACATATGACTTTTATATTGAAATAACAGTAACTACATATATGAAACATTTACAGGAAACTACCCATAAGAACACAAGAAATCATAATCACATATATGATAAAATCGTAACATAGGCATGTAAATAACAAAGAAGCATATCATTTTATCATACAATTGGTACTTATCTTAGAAAGACTGTCACCAACTGCGTATAGACCATCCACGAACCTCCCATCCATAGACTGCATTGTTCATCACTCTCAACAGTGAGTCACCCCTGAGATGGGACTGAACTCCACCCAGGGTAAAGGGTTCCTATCCAGGCTAAGGCTCAAGGACAACAGGAAAGACTCCATCTCAGGTGCTCACTCAACTAACAACCTACAGCCTCTCATTCCCCACATGCATGTCCTACCCAAGGAAGTGTGCCCCTTCTCTGCTTAACAATCCCTTAGCTTCCCCACTTCCCTTCCAGGGCTTCAGCAATAGCCTAGACCAGAAGTCTCAGAGCATTGTAGCTATAGTTTAGCACCTTCGGGAATCAATCCCCAACAATTCTCTCGCTCAGAGAACTGCTCATGGGCCTGATAGCCCGCTTCTTCAATCCCGCTCCAAGTTAACCAGGTACACCAACCAAAAAGGGTGCTCACTCAACTAAAAACCTTCAACCTCTCATTCCCCACAAGCTTGTCCCACCCAAGGAAGTGTGCCCCTTCTCTACTTAACAGTCCCTCGAATGCCCCACTTCCCTTCCAGGGCTTCAGCAACAGGCTAGACCGAAAGTCTCAGAGCGTTGTAGCTACATTTTAGCACCTTCGGGAATCAATCCCCAACAATTCCCTCTCTCAGAGAACTTCTCATGGGCCTGACAACCCACTTCTTCAATCCCGCTCCAAGCTAACCAAGTACACCAACCAAAAGGTTATTGGAATAGGTTTTGGAATGGTGAAAAGGCTGTCTCCAGGATAACAAAATGTGTGAGTGAAAATGTGCATGGAATCATTGACTGGATAACTAAGTGTGTATAGGAATCACTGTGAACTCTTCGTGAAAAGTGATGGTGAGAATGATGGTCGAGCTCCCCCAAATGAGCTAAGTCCTCCCCCACGATATGAATGCATGTCCCCAACTTGAAACTTGTCATATCGGAAGTTACTTTGGTCCACTTGTCTCCAACTTTAGAACTTAGGGTAGAATAATTATCCGTACTTTACATTTTAGGAATATTAATATAATATTTCCTTGACGTTTGACCCTCCCTTTACCTATCTGGTGAAGTTCAGTCCCCCATCTCTTTTATCGTGGTCGTTCTATGCGCAATGATGTATTTTATATTAATCATGATTCATGTACAAAGTAGGTGCATTGGCCCTTGACATCTAGGCATTCCAGCCTAATACCAAAACATAAGCATCCGAGCTTATAATGCTTTCTCACCAACCTATAATGCATATCATATACATAAAGGTTCACTGACCTTAATATTGCACGCACTTTAGTTACTACGTGCAGTATCCACTGACCTTAAGGTTGCACGCTCTTTAGTTACTGTGCGTGGTATCTTGCGATGTACATATTACATCATTTTACTACGCAGTTCATGCGCGCACTATGCCACATGATGTGCATTACCAAATGAGATCAAAACAGCTCACCAGCTTAATTGTATTTATATTACATTTACAATTGGGTTCGGTCGAGGGATATTACAATCCCCTCCCCTTATTTATGCACTGTCCTTAGTGCATCATACACCCATATATATCATAGTTTTCAAAAAAAGATTCAAAAATATGCGGGTATTCTTTATGCATTTCATCTTCATGCTCCCAAGTAGCATCCTCAGGACCGTGCTAGGTCCATTGAACCATTACAATCCCTATGTCTCAGTTCCAAAGCTTCTTGACTTTCCGGTCCAAAATGCACACCGGATACACTTGAAAAGCGCCTTCTTGCTCCACCTAAATCAAATTCCAATCAATAACATGATTAGCATCAGGTATATATTTATTTAACAATGATACATGGAAGACATTATGAACATACATAGATGCAGGAAATACAATCATATAAGCAACTGGACCAATCCTCTCTAGGATTTCAAAAGGCCCACAAAGTCTAGCTGCCAACTTGGCGCAGCTTCCCAACTTCAGGGAACTCCTATTAGCTTTCACTTTCAAGAAAACATGATCACCCACTTTGAATTCTCTGTGGGTTCTATTCTTATCAGCATAACTTTTCTGTCTTTCTTGGGAAGCTTTTAAATTCTGCTTAATTTTTGTCATCTGGTCCTCCATATCCTAGAGCAACTCTGGCCCAACTATTGTCCTATCAGCTGGATTATCCCAACTCACTGGAGTATTTCACTTTCCTCCGTAAAGTGATTCAAATGGGCTCATCTTCAATGATGCCTGATACCCATTGTTGTACGCAAATTCTACCAAGTGTAGGTAGTCTTCCTATTTCGATGGTTTGTCCATCACATACATTCTCTTTATATCTTCTATCACCCTGTTCACTCTTTCTGTCTATCCATCAGACTCAGGATGATAATTTGTACTAAAGTTCAGATTCATTTTGAATCCTTTGAACAATCCTTTCTAGAAATTCGAGGTGAATTTCGAGTCTCTTTCAGACACAATCGTTTTAGGAATTCTGTGCAATGGTGCCACTTCCTTCATGAAAATATCAATGACATTTGCTGCCTTGTGAGTAGTTTTTAGTGGAATAAAATGGGAATATTTAATAAGATTTTCCACCACCACCATAATCAAATCATGTAGCTTTCCTGTTCTAGGAAATCTTGTAATAAAATCCATTGTCACCACTTCCCACTTCCATTCAGGAATGGTTAAAGGTTGCAACAACCCTCCTGGGTGTCTATTCTCAGCTTTCACTTTCTATCATTCCATACATCTAGAGATGTACTGGGCGATCTCTTTCTTCATACCTAGCCAAAAGTAATGGCTCTTGATCATTGCCACAGTTTTCTGATATCCACAGTGCCTTGCATAAGCAACATTATGCATTTCATGCAAAATCATACGTTTCAAGTCATGAACTTTTGGAACAAAAATCATGTTCTTGTGCAACAGTATTCCATCTATCCCCAACTTATAATCATCCACCTTCCAAAGTATCCTACCCTGTTGTAGCATTGCTACCAATTCTCTGTATTATAGATCTGCATTAGTAGCCTCCAGAATTTTTCTTTTAACATCAGTTTGGTACATGATAATGGTTGTAGCATGTAACTCATGCACCTTCCTGCTGAGTGCATCAGCCACTTTATTCTCCTTCCCCTTGATATTCTTTATATCAAAGTCATATTCGCTTAGAAATTCTAACCATCTTCTTTGTATAGCATTTAAATTTGGTTAATCAAATAAACATTTCAGGCCATTGTGGTATTTTCTTAGCTCAAACCTCTTTCCCATGAGGTAGTGTCTCCATTTCCTCAAGGCATGCACTATGGCTACCAACTCCAAATCGTGAGTGACATAGTTTCTTTCATGATCCTTCAACTTCCTTGATTCATAACATATGACAAACCCATTTTGACTGAGGACTCCACCAAGTCCTTCATTACATGGATCAATGCATACGATGAAGTCTTGTTCTAGGTCTTCGATCCTTAGTATTGGAGCACTTGTCAATAATTGTTTCAAGTGTTGGAAACTTCTCTCACAATCCAATGTCCACTAAAACTTCACTCCCTTTCTTTGCAAAGAAGTGATTGGGTGTGCAATCTTTGAGAATCCTTCAATAAATCTTTTGTAGTAGCCTGCAAGACCCATGAATGATCTCACCTTTGTCACATTCTTCGTTGTTGACCATTCTCTAATGGCCTCTATCTTCTCAGGATACATTGTTATCCCATCCTTTGAAATGATATGCCCTAAATAATGAATTTGTTTCTGATAAAATGAGCACTTGCTCAATTTGGCATATAATTGATGTTCCCTTAATACTTGCAACACCATCCTCAAATGATGTTCATGCTCTTCCTCTGACTTGGAATATATAAGAATGTCATCCAAAAAGATAATGACAAACTTGTCCAAATACTCTCGGAAAACACCATTCATTAAGCACATGAAAACAGCTGGTGCATTTGACAACCCAAATGGTACTACTGTGAACTCATAATGACCATACCTTGTCCTGAAGGTGGTCTTGCTAATATCTTATTCTTTAATTCTTACCTGATGGTATCCTGATCTGAGATCTATCTTTGAAAATATCTTTGCATCCTTCAATTTATCAAAGAGGTCATCAATCCTTGGTAGAGGATACTTGTTCTTAATAGTCACTTTATTCAACTGTCTGAAGTTAATGCACAACCTTAGTGTTCCATCTTTCTTTCTCACAAACAAGACTAGGGCACCCCAAGTTGACACTCTTGGGCGTATATACCCCTTCTTCAGAAGTTCTTCAAGCTGCATTTGCAACTCCTTCAATTCTGGTGTACTCATTCTGTAAGGAGTAATTGATATTGGCGCTGCTCCAGGCATCAAATTTATAGAGAAATCAATGTCTCTCCTTGGGGGTAGTCTGGGTACCTCCTTGAACACATCCTCAAAATCTTCCAGAACTACATAATTTTCCAAATTTCGCACCTTATTTATAGGTGTCTCTGCCAAATGAGCCGAAATATTTGACATCCTTTTCTGTAACATTTCTTCAGTTGCAATGCTGAAATTTATCTAATGGTTACTTCCCTAGGAATTCCTTGTACCTTCCTTAGTTTCCCTTCCTCATTCAGGCAAGTAAAATATTTTTTGTGACAATCTAAGAGAGTGTGATGTTGGTCGAACCAATCCATCCCAATTAGACAGTCATAGGAACCTAAAGGCAAGATGTTTAAATCCTCCTTGGTATTCAGTCCATTCATGTCTATGAGGCATGACTTAACCATCTCATTAACTAAGTTCTTCAAGCTGCATTTGCAACTCCTTCAATTCTGGTGTACTCATTCTGTAAGGAGTAATTGATACTGGTGCTGCTCCAAGCATCAAATTTATAGAGAAATCAATGTCTCTCCTTGGGGGTAGTCTGGGTACCTCCTTGAACACATCCTCAAAATCTTCCAGAACTACATAATTTTCCAAATTTTGCACCTTATTTATAGGTGTCTCTGCCAAATGAGCCGAAATATTTGACATCCTTTTTTGTAATATTTCTTCAACTGCAATGCTAAAATTTATCTAATGGTTACTTCCCTGGGAATTCCTTGTACCTTCCTTAGTTTCCCTTCTTCATTCAGGCAAGTAAAATCTTTTTTGTGACAATCTAAGAGAGTGTGATGTTGGTCCAACCAATCCATCCCAATTATACAGTCATAGGAACCTAAAGGCAAGATGTTTAAATATGCCTTGGTATTCAGTCCATTCATGTCTATGAGGCATGACTTAACCATCTCATTAACTTTTCTTCTAGCTCCTGTAGCCAGTTACACCAACTAGGATTTCCCATGCTTGCTTCTTGGCAATTTCAAACTTTCCACCATCTTAGGGTCTATATAACTATGACTATCTCCTAAATCAATTAAAATAGCAAGGGTTTGGTTGTTGATCATACCTTCCACTTCAATCATATGGGACTGATACTCTGCTTGCTTGTTGTCCAGGGCTGCATAAATCCTTGAAACATATCTGCCCATGTCCTCTACTATCTCAGCTCATTGTACATTGTGAACAACCCTACTTTTTTCATCTCTGTGAGGAGAATATCTGAACCTATGGTCTCCTTTACAACCCCAACATTGCATAGGTGGTTGTCTTGGCCCTTGATTCCCTGTGTAATTCACTCTGGTTTCTTTATGCATTTTCTACCATTGTAGATTATTTATGAACAATGGTGGCTTAGCTCCCTTCTTCCTCTGATCCATCTTGAATTTCTTATTGTATTCCCAAGCCTTTTGGAAAGATATCCTTGCTTTTAGCTGATCATATAAGCATTTAGCTCTCCTTATGGTCTCTTCTAATGTCTTGGGATCATCATAATATATTTTTTCACTGATGAACGATGGAAATCCACTTAAATACCTTTGAATCTTGAATATCTCATCCTTAATCAAAGAGACATACTTTAGCAGTTCCAGAAACCTTCTCTCATATTCATCTATGGTCGTACTTTCAAGCTTGAGTTCAAAGAAATCTTTCATTTTATTGTCATAGTATCTCTTAGTCAAGTACTTCTTCTCAAAATACTTCTTGAATTCCCTCCAAGTATCACTTTTCTCTATAATGTGTTGTACCTGCACAAGTTGATCCCACCACATGGAGGCCTTTCCTTTGAGTTGATAGATAGCGATTCTACCTTCTGCATGAGAAGAATAATTATGAAATTGAAAATACTTCCTCATGCCTAGCAACCATGTTTCTGCATATTCATCCTTCTTGTTCTCACCATCAAATGTAGGAGGTTTGATTTTGTTCATTTCGCCTCGCAGCTCATCCACCCCAGATCTCTTATACCTTCTGACAGGGGATAGACTTGAGTTGTTTCCTACTCTCTTATTGGAATGCCTTTGGGAATGATGGTGATGTATATTAGCACTTTTTACTTTTCCTTTCTCCTCTGAAGATTTATGGCTCTCATATTTACTTGAGTCACTCTCCTTAACCAATTTCTTTTCTATTATGTTCAAACCTTCCAATATCTTCATGTTGAAGTCATCCTGCTGCTCTTTGGCTTTCATAAGCCTTTCATTATCAATTTTAAGGCTTTGGACATCCTTCTGCAAATTCTTAATGGCCTCAACCATATTCATCTCTTCATTCCTTTCTTCTCCATGTCCGTTGGAGTTTGTTCATTCCATGCCCAAATGGACATCCACCCCTCTGCTCTCATTTTGCTGACTGTAATTCCCCTGTGCTTCTTCCATTCTTATGGACTTCGCACTGGTCTAATATGATCGAGTTGTTGTTAATTCTGCAAAATGTGTAGCCATTGAAACTTATCAGGCTAAATTTCAACAATTCATGAGAATAAGCACCTTTTGATCCTATATACACATCAGAATTATCACTCCTGGTTTCCTGGTGTTATCACCATGACAATTCTAGATAAGACCCAAGTCTGGAAAACACAGATGCACAATTCCTTCAGAGATACACTTGAGCAAGAAGGTGGTTTTCCGAAACCACTTTCGCCAAGATGCGATATCACGTGTCTCAACATGTCAAATCCACCACTCGTGGACTGGGCGATGTCTAGTCAGATCACCCTGCTTCACTCGTTTGGTACTTTGTAGCCATGTGACATTTGTTGAATGCCACCATGTAACAAACTCAAAATATAATCATTAGAAATTGATTGGCCAAGCATGGCAACACAACGCTCTGGTACATAATCCGTCTGCGCTTCATAAATAGAGTTCTATAATTACCACTCCCCAAGTATGAACATATTTGCACATCCATAACCGAAGTAATATCCAAACTACTCAACTTCCTTCTCTCTATAAAGACACATTTTGGTATCCCCAACCTAATATACATGGACAAGGCTAAGTTGAGTGAGACTGGTTATTCGAGCAACATACTAGACTTTCCTGCGAGTAAGGAGGAAAGGTTCCTTGTGCACATTTTAGCAACTAAGTTCCACACAGAGCCAGTTATAGACTCACGATTGGAAGCCAAGATGAATCCCACTATAAAGGATTTAGTCATCAACAGGTCAACCTCTAAGAAGAAAAGGAGTAAGCAGCATAAGAAGGAGGAATATACGGCTGAAGCGGTCAAAAGTGTTGGAGAGAATCAACCAGTCTGGTTAGATTCTTCGTTAAAGGTGGAGATCGCTAAGTTGAAGTAAGTCTTCAACTAAGATAAGCATGTCTTAGAGAAATTTGAACAGCCGATAGCGAAGGTAAAGAGTACCATAGATGATAAGCATGTTCTTAAAAGACCCTTTTTCAATAGGCTAACTGTTTTCATCCCCTTTTTGTAATTTTGTAATTATTATGATTATATAAATACAGAAATGGATTTTGCACTGTTTTATTACAATTTCTATCTAGTGATGTTATGAATCTTGTTCTCTTTATAATAAGTTTTTCTTGTAATCTTATATTTTATTTTCATCTGTCTAAATCGGAGGAAATTAAAGTTCAGAATTCTTTTTAATTAATGAATGCATCGATGCAATTGTGTGTGTGTGTGTGTTTTTTTTCCTTTTATTATTATGCAATTTAAACTCAGACTCATCACCTTTCAAGCAACTTCGCATGCGCTAAACTTTGACCTGTTCATTTATATTTAACGTGCATAGCAATATCACAAGGAAAAACGCTTTTCCACCCACCTAAATTTACTATGCATTTCTTCTTTGTCATACTGACTACTTACGCGCACTACTCTGGCATTGTGCACCAATACCCACTACGCATAGTTTCAATACTGTGCACCGATATTCCACATGCATTTTTGTCCTATGCATGCACCATGTCAATTTCAACATATTCCATCATGCCCAATTGTTTGCGCACACTACTTAATACATTGTCACGTCACAACTTATACTCATACTTATGCGCATACCAGCCAAAATCCTCTGCGTTAAGTAATACTTGTTCACCTCGTGTGCACCTTACTATGTGTATTCTCATCGCGCAAGGCTAATTTCAGCACCTGCATCTACACATAATAATCTTTTGCATGACACCACAATTTACCACGCACACTGGCACGCCAACGTTTTCCTGCGCGGTGTCAAATTTACCATGCGCACCAGTATGCGAACCTTTTGCATGGACACTCTGTGACTCCAATTCTGGTCACTTCGAAGTTACTTTTCTATAAATATTCACTTCAATTTCACCCCTATGGCCTATCTAAGCTCAGTTTTGAACTGAAGCTCTGATACCAATTTGTAACGTTTCCCCGGCCAACCATAGGCCGGAGTGCGCCACTCCAAAGAAACCACTCATGCTTCGACACCAGTCAGTAACATTCCAAGTAATCAACTGAGCTATGCCACCTATATTTACTCTTTAAACTGCATGCAACTAAAACATATACATACAACATATATGATAAAATCATAACATAGGCATGTAAATAACAAAGAAACATATCATTTTATCATACAATTGGTACTTATCTTAGAAAGAATGTCACCAACTGCATACAAACTGTCCATGAACCTCCCAGCCATAGAATATTTCGTTCATCACTCTCAACAGTGAGTCACCCCTGATTTGGGACTGAACTCCACCCAGGGTAAAGGGTTCCTATCTAGGCTAAGGCTCAAGGACAACAGAAAAGACTCTTTCTCACTTGCTCACTCAACTAACAACCTACAGCCTCTCATTCCCCACATGCCTGTCCCACCCAAGGAAATGTTCCCCTTCTCTACTCAACAGTTCCTCGACTGCCCCACTTCCCTTCTAGGGATTTAGCAATAGGTCGGATTGGAAGTCTCAGAGCATTGTAGCTGCAGTTTATCACCTTCGAGAATCAATCCCCAACAATTCTCTCGCTCAAAGAACTGCTCACGGGCCTAAAAACTTGCTTCTTAAATCCTACTCCAAGCTAACCAGGTACAACAACCAAAAAGGGTGCTCACTCAACTAACATCCTATAGCCTCTCATTCCCCACATGTCTGTCCCACCCAAGGAAGTGTTCCCCTTATTTTCTCAACAGTCCCTCGGCTGCCCCACTTCCCTTCGAGGGATCCAGCAAGAGGACGGACTGAAAGTTTCTGAGTGTTGTAGATGCAGTTTATCACCTTTGGGAATCAATCCCCAACAATTCTCTCGCTCAAAGATTTTCTCACGGGCCTGAAAACCCGCTTCTTCAATTCTTCTCCAAACTAACCAGGTACACCAACCAATAGGTTATGGGAACAGGTTCTGGAATGGTGAAAAGGCTGTCTCTAGGATAACATAATGCGTGAGTGAAAATGGTCATGGAATCATTGACTAGATAACTGATTGTGTATAGGAATCACTGTGAACTCTTCATGAAAAGTGATGGTGAGAATAATGGTCAGGCTCCCCCAAATGAGCTAAGTCCCCCCCCATGATATGAATTCCTATCCCCAACTTAACACTTGTCATATCGGAAGTTACTTTGGTCCACTTGTCTCCAACTTTAGAACTTAGGGTAAAATAATTATCCATACTTTATGTTTTAGGAATATTGATATAATATTCCCTTGAATTTTGGCCCTCCCTTTCCCCATATGGTGAAGTATAGTCCCCCATCTCTTTTAATATTGCGTGCACCTTATTTACTATGTGAGGCATCTGCTGACCTCAAGGTTGCGCGCTCTTTAGTTACTGCGCGCGGTATCTTGTGATTGTTGATACTGAGAGGGGGGTGAATCAGTATCAAGTACAATTTAAAACCTTTTTCAACTTATACTTAAACCATTCAACTATATCCAATGAGAAATGAACAATAGTATAAGAGCTACACCAATACACCATAATATACCATGCACAATATATGAGAAATAATCAATAGTTATTGTTCAAGGGAAGTAATGACTTCCAAAGGTAGCTACAGCTTCCAAATGTAAAGGGAGGGATAAACCTCCAAGAGGAATATAAAATACTCCAATATCAAGAGAGATTTGAACTCTCCATCCTTGCCCCTTCCTTCCACCCAAGAATATATGAGAGATAATAAAACTTTACATTAAATCATCACCATCAACCAATCATTACATAGAACCTGATAATGCTTCCTGAGACTTCTTCAATTTCTAAAATTATTCAATTCTTGGAGTACTCTGATTCTATAGATAATAGTACTCAATGTATTCTCTAAAACTCCTCCAATTTTGACTCCCTGAATCCTCCCCAAAAAGAGGTTATAGGAAGAATGGTAGACTTTATTCAGTTCTGGTCTATTCAAGAGAGTGAACTTGCACAGAATACCCCACACTCAATAATTAAAATACGATTCTGAAACTGGCACACAAGAAACAAAATTATGTACTCCTTCCAATGAAATTTGTCCCACTTCATTTGGATTCTTGATGAAGAAGTTATGACTGTTTTACCTGGAACACCTGTTTATTGACTAGCTTCAGGATTGGTCACAAACCCTATCTTCCACAGAGTGTATCTCCATAATTATAACGAATCAAGAGCTGAAATTTTTACCAGAGGTACCTTAATATGTCTTCTCAATACGATAGTGATTTCACCATCTTAATCGTTCTAGAAAAATAGTTATAGAAAAAATGGTAAGATGACCTGAAAATAACATACGTTAGAACACATCACCAAAAGACTTCATCCTCCCTTGAAATCCGCCCTTCTTTACTTCTTGTTTCCTCTAAAATTTGACTTGTATCAAAATGAATGTATAATGATGTTTATTTATACCATTTATGTCACTTCATTTTAACATTAGGGATGACCTGACACTTTCTTATTTTGTAATTATTTTCTTTAATTATCTTCAGGGCCTACATGTACTTC
>WSFP011521439.1:0-12499 GCA_009831015.1 Picea engelmannii | reverse complement strand
AGAAGCATGGTCTCTTGGTAGAGCATGGAAGGCAAGGATTGACATCATCCTTGCAAAGAACAAAGGGCAAAATTATGGAAGCACAGACTGAAGAGCAGTCGTCAAAGGATGAAGAGTTTGATTTTTGGAGCTTCCAAGCACATAAATGTGGAGTAGGAGAAACAATAAAAAACAACTACTGTAGATTTGAATCTTTGGAAAGAGAAGGGATCTTTGTCCAAGATGCAATCGTATAGGCAGAAAGATCTTAGATCTAATACATTTAGAGGAACAACACACTATCTAGGTTGGAAAGAATACTTGTCTCAGAAGAAAAGAAACTCAAGCGAAACGATAGCCAGACTCCAGGTTTGTATATCAGGTTTGATATTTTTATTGTTTCTTAAGTATTGCAATCCTTTAGATTTTATTACTGCTAGGAACAAATGAATTCTTAGTAGCATGTACTATTCATATAAATGCTTATTGTACTTAATTGCAATATGAACTAACATCTCCTCTAGGAGATATTTCTTGCTCTTGTTCTTAGGCAACACACCTTGGTAATGCTATAATGAATTACCATGAAATTGATATGTCCTTATATAAAATGTTATTATATTGTAAATACTTTTGCTCTTGTTGTTTCTGTTTAAGGCAGGTTATCCTATGTATTCCAGGAAGGTTACCACAGAAAAGAAAGACTTGAAAGGACTCAGAGGGAGTCAATGATCAGGAAGAAGCAACATGACACTTTGCAGGATGCATAGGGACATGCAACAGATAGAAGCGTGGTTCGAGGATTCTCTCAGTTAAAGGGAGTTGATGGCAGAATTCGAAAAGAAGGATCTTGTCGGTCTATGTGTCGAGTTGTAGGTCTATGTGTCGAGTTGTAGGCTTCGTGGCGAGTTGTAGGCCTTTGTGTCGAGTTGTAGGTCTTCGTGCCGAGTTGTAGGCCTTTGTGCCGAGTTGTAGTCTTCGTGCTGAGTTGTAGGTCTTTTTGTCGAGTTGTAGGCCTTTGTGCCAAGTTGTAGGCCTTTGTGCCTATGGTTGGGTGACATTGTCTATGGTTAAACGAGCACAATATTCTAACACTTCCGCTGATCTGTTTTTGATTCCCCCCATGTAGACCACTCATAACTAATAACAGTGGCCTTTAAGGCCTGCTGCACCTCTAGCATACGGTCAAGAAGAATGAAATAGGTGGCATACCTCGTATCTGTTGGTTTCAAGAATTGTTTTTTTGCATAACTCCTGTAAATAGCTAGAGAGACATGGCGGTTGTGTATGAACATTTGTGCCTCTCTTGCATCCAAAATAATGTAGATGATCCAAGAAATATTTCCAATGTCAGAGTGCATTATTCAAAGCATGCACACAACAAGGAGTCCAAAATATATGCTTATACCTTTAACCCTGCAGACCTACAAACTGGTGCAACATCTGTGATAACATGAACAACATTTGTAGGACCAATCTCTTCGATTGCATCCTTTAATACCTTAAACTGAAAATCTACATCCTTCATCTTTCCAGAACATTCAATTGCCCTCAAGAAATAGGGCCCTTTTGGAGAGGCGACGATGATGTTCAACAAAGGCCTTTGTTGAATATTTGTCCAACCATCCATGACGATTGAACATCCATAAATAACCCATGATTTTCTAAGGGCTGACATCAACCCTTGCATCTTTGAGACCCCTCTATCTAACAAGGTTGTCCTCATTTTATTGTAACCAAGGGGTTGAAATGATGGACCAACAAGTACTTTCCTTATCATCTCTTTGTAGAGAGGAGAACGAGTGGCGTTAAATGCTATTCCGTTAGCAAAGAAAAATTCAGACACTGCATCATCTGCCTCCTCCTTGCGTTATGTAATGAACATCTCAATGACATCAACTTTCCTACTTGAAATAGTGTTACGAGAACCCCCTATTGAATCAACTGGATCATGGTCAATAGTTGCTCCATGAGAGAACTCCATTGAGCTAGGAACTCTCAGTTTTTTTTAAATGAAAGAGTTGTCCTCCTTTGCCTCTCTGCTATAATAATACTACATGTTGCAACCATGTGAAGTTTAGTCATTTCAATTCTTTTTTCCAATGGGAAGGTGCATATTTTTACTCCATCACTCGGAATAGCCAATAGATGATGATAAAATCTAGTGTAGCTGCCCTTAAATACATGATTGTAAAGGCTGCATAACCATTGCTCTGAACCACCACTGTATTTCCTCTTGTTTTGGGTGCCCTTCTTGACATGTTGCAGAAAGGGTTTCTTGACATTTATGGAACTGGAAATTGAGTGTTCAATTGACTCGAGAATTTTATTTTGAGGTCCTCTCATTTCAGATTGAGGAGATTGAGAAGCGTTGTCCATCTTAAATATTTTGCAGATTTCAACCAATTACAAAATGACAAATTAACATGTTTAAATTAAAAATTTTTAAAAGAGGCTTCAAAGTTCACATTAATATTTAATTTTATATGACTTAAGAAGTTAATAATTAATATTTTAATTTAATCAATTTATTAATGTGAGCCTGTAACTATAAATTTACTGCTGTAGCTATAACTGTAAATTTACTATTGTAGCCTGTAAATATAAATTTTATAGTTACAGGCTACAACTGTAAATTAAATTTAAATTTTAATATTTTATAAATTTATAGTTACTCTGCAAATTTAAATTAATATTACAGTTTAAACTTTAAATTATTAATAAATTTCAAATTATTTTTTCTACGAAAAAATTCATAATTTCATTATAAAAACAAAATTACATACATGGATATGTACCTACTACTATTTGACATAGCTCCATACATATTTTCCATCAAAAAGAGTCAGTCCCCCGGAATCCCACTTACAGACATCCATGAGACATAATCCCATGTCCAATAAAAGTTCCCAAAATAATATCCATGGTAAAGAGTTCTAGCAGTTAAGTCCCCACATTGGACATTCTGTTGATATTACAATACGATCAGTGATCTAGTCAAAATAAAGAAGTCCCTCCCCAACGAAGGAGATTTCCAGCCACAAATATCTTGTTGATCATTAAATGGTCTGTGGTAGAACCCCCGAGTTCCTTCAGAGGTATATTCAACAACATACCATTGGCCATAGTCTAGCTGCGTGGCTTCTTTGGAAAACCTGTCCGCCAATTGGTTCCTTTCCTTGTATATATGAGAAAATGAGATGAGTCAAATAAACTTTTAGTGCGCATTACATCCTCTAACAGTGGAAGCAAATGTGAGACTTGACATTTGTATTTCCCATTGGTCCAATTGATGATTACTAAGGAGTCACCAAATACTTGAAGAGTTCTACAACCCTGCTCAATAGCAAATAGTAGGAGGAGTTTTAAAGCCAAAAGTTCAGAATAGTTGTTTGTGCCAGATCCCAAGCCCGCTTTGAGGGTAAAGTAATGTGAGTGAGAGAAGTGTAGACAACCTCCCCCACCGCATTTTGTCTGATCAGACGAGGAAGCACCGTCGAAATATCCCCACGGGATACTACTATCAGGAACCACCTCATTGATGTCCCTGGGATGAACTACAGTATTCTTCCCTGAGCCCAAATATGATTTGAAAATCTCAATGCACTTAACTGCTACTCTTTCGGCCGAGAAGTGCTCATCCTGAAAGATTTGACCATTTCGACTGATCCAAATCCCCCAAGCTATAATAAAAGGGAAGGCCCGATAATCCTCTTGGACCCGCTCTCGCAACCAGGCCCTTAGGGCTAATTCGAAGGAAGTCCCTTGCCAGTTCCAGAGGGAGGGCATCAAGACCTTGACAATAGCCCAGACCTCCTTGACAAATGGACACTATAAAAAAAGGTGGTCCACCGATTCTATATGGGATTTACAAAGAGCACAACGACCCGGCCTGAAAAAAAGACGCCTTTGTAAATTGTCCTAAGTAGGCAGTTTGTTTGCCAAGATTGACCAATCCAACAATTTCCATTTCCTCGGATAGTTTAGTTTCTAGATTTTCCTCCACCACCAAAGGGGAACCCGTTGGTGTAGATCCACACATAACTTTAAGTATCCAAAGCGCGGGGTGTATTCTCCGTCTTCGACACCATCCCAGATCAATTCGTAGTCTCTATCCACCAGTCGAATGGAGGCTACCTCAAGGGCCTATGTGTAACTATTCCAATGAATCAAATCCACCTCTAGAAGTCCCAGTCTATGCCTCGACAACCATCCTTGATGCTGCATGTCTGTTTGTAGGGGATCCCCAACTTGAGCGAGATGATAGTAACCCTCCAGTACCAACCTTTGTTGAATCCTGTTAGGCAGTATGTGGCTCAACTGACACCCAGGCCACGGGTCCAAACCAAGGCGAACCAGTTGCCTAGAGCCCACTCTCCAGACCAGCCCATTTCCCACAAGATCAAAGGCCTTAATCAACGCCTTCCAAATAATAGAAGCCCTTGTTATTGATTTATTTGGAGTGCGAATCCAATCAAGAATGGAGAGAGGAGCGATATATTTTTGGTGAACTACCTTTGTCCAGAAACTGTTGGACTTAATCAGTCGCCGTGTGCACTTTGCACCAAGCACTTTGGAGAAGGAAAATATATTTTTGAAGCCCCAGCCTCCCAGGGCTTTTGGCGTAGCAATCTAATCCCAACAAACCCGGGGTAAAACTTTTTTGTCCTTATGACCCTGCCACAAATGCAAAATGCACATCTTCCGCATCTTCTCCAAAATTCCCTTTGGAATCCAGGTAAAGACATCCAGTATACCGGAATAGCCTCTATGATTGCTTTAACCAGAACAAGTCGTCTAGCCCTAGAAAGCCATCGACGACTCCAACCCTTAAGCCTTTTTTCAAGTTTTGCAAGAAGCCACCACCAGTCGGTCTTCCAATAGTCGTTTGGTTTCAATTGAAAGCCAAGATACTTCAACCCATCATCTAAAGCAAAGACCCTGAAGGGGAGCCTAGTAGAAATGTGTATTGTGTCCTCCGCGGACAAGTGGGACAGTGTAATACTGGACTTTTGATTGTTGATTTCCATGCCAGTAACTTGTTTGAAAAGTAGAAGCCCCTCATTCAACTTTCCAATATCCTGCCTGGAGCCATCACAAAAAATTAAGATATCATCCACGAACAGTAAGTGAGAGATATACAGTCCTGGAGAAATTTTGATGTCTTTGAACCTTCTAGCTAACTTTGCCTTAATCAAGAAACGACTAAGACACTCGACAACCAGGAGAAAAAGGAGTGGGGACAGAGGGCAGCCCTGCCTAACCCCTCTTTTTGCTGTGAAAAAAGAGGATGCTGAGCCATTGATCAAAATAGAAAAAGACATTGAAGATAAACAAGACATAGTCAGGTTTGTGAAGGCTACCCCAAAACTGAGGTGTATCAACAACATCCGGATATAAAGCCAGTTCACCCTGTTTTTTACCTTTTAAGCTATGTAGACCCTCCTGTGCAACCCTGATGGCCTCATGAATCTGCCTTCCTTTCAAGAATCCAAACTATTCATTTGAAATATGCCTGGAAAGTATATCTTTTAATCTGTGACTAATGACTTTTTAGATGATCTTATAGATACAATTACATAATGATATTGGATGACCATGATATCATTATGTATATGACCATTTTTTCGAGACGACTCCACTACTTTCAAAATGTCTTTCCCCAAAAGGTCGAAGAAGCCCAAATAGAATTCAATCGGCCAACCATTCGGACTCGGACTCTTCCCTTTCTAAAAGGAATTCACGATGGCCAACAATTCCTTTTCTGATACTTCCAACATCAAAGACTCTCGCTCTTCATCCTCCACGAAGCGAGGAAAAAGCCTGGCAACTTTCACAATTTCAGTAATGGAGGATCCCGCCTGTGCCTTGGACAATTCTTTAAAACTTGAAATCCCCAAAGATGAGAGACCATCAAAAGTATTGACCAATTGACCATCTCCCTGGGTAAAACCCCATATGGTATTAGTCAGTTTCCGTCCTTTAGCAAAAGAGTGGAAAAGTTTTGTGTTCTCATCCCCGCAAGAGATCCAAATAGCACGACTTTTAAGTCGCCACAAAGCTTCTTTTTCAACCAAAATAGTTCTCCTTCGAAGTTCCACTTGTACTTAGCTACTCCCTAGTCTCCCTAGAGTGGAAGCCCCAATTTGGATCGACCTGCCAATCCAACATCAACTTTTCTATGTTGCAAAGCTCTTGTTCCTCCTTTAATTTTTTCTCATGTGCCCCAGAGATAGTTGCTCGCTTAACTTTTCTCTAGTTTTCCATGAGGTGAATAGCAGCATGAGTGTTATGTTCTGGACCAAAAGGGATCCACAGGTTACACACCAGTGCTTGATACTCTGGATCCTTTAACTAACCTTCAAAAAATTTAAAGGGGTTGGAGGTCCTATTAACCCTACCACACAGTTTCAAAACAATTAGATTGTGATCCGATTCGCCAGAACAAGCAACCCATTGACGCGCAAGGGACAGTGAATCAAGTAGATTCTCCTTTAGAAGGAATCGATCCAGTCGTTTTGTGATCCGTGCATCCCCAACCCTCAAATTTTGCCCAGTCGACTGTAATTTAGCCGGCTCTAAATCCAACAAGCCATGTAAGTCGAGAAAATGTGTGAAATAGTCGGACGATGGATTCGGAGAAGATTGAGGACCTCAGACCTCTGTCACTCCCAAAGAAAAATTTAAGTCCCCACCCACAATAACATCTCGTTCAGATAGCCAAGGGCTCTTTGCCAGGGTGTCCCAGTAACGTTTCCGATCAGAGTAAGGACCATAGATATTGATGAGCAAGAAGGAGTGTCCCAGTTCAACTGAAAACATGTTAAGAGCGAGCCCCGATTCAAAGCCCCAAATACGGTCACATTTACAAATCTTGAGATGCCAGCCGGTGGCAAGTCCCCCAGAGCGTCCCTTTGCATCCACTGCCGCAAAGGACCAACCAGGCAGAATTGTTTCCAACGAAATGACCACCTGTTCCCTTACCTCCATAGTTTCTTGTAAAAAGATGACGTCCGAAACAATAATTGCAACCAATCTTTTTAAAGACGATTTTTTGGTTGGGCTCGCTAGTCCCCTACAGCTGAAGGAGAGAATTTTCATAAGGATACCATCTCTCGGGGTTGCTTTTCTCTAAGCGCCCATTCTATGGAAGTTTGCCTACCAGAGGCCACATCAATCTTAGCTCGATCTTGAGCCAGTAGAAGATTAGATCTCCTACCCCGTCCCCAGGACGAAGACAGAGCTCGAGGAAGAGATCCCAAACCCAGCCCAAGAGGATCCTCCGCACTGCAGCTATCCAAATTCCCAGATAAAACCGTCCTATTGCGGAGCGAATAGCAAATTCTAGACCCCTCCGAAGATTGGGTGTCGGAAGATGAATGATTGATGGAAAGGGAAGGAGTCCCACAGAAGTCCAAAGAAATGGGAAGGGTGATATCAGGCCCCAGGGAGAAGGATAAACCAACAGAGGAAGGAGCCAACAAACCCGCCTCCATGGGTACACCGAGGAGGCGAGGGCCTTAGACGCACAACGCACCCCTAGCAACTGGCTCGAGGGGGCTAAGGGAGTACTAAGCGAGGGAGGAAAAATAGCCCTAGCAGGAGAAAGGGTACAAAAAGCTGCTTTAGAACGAGGCAAGGGATAGGGCAAAGGAGGAACTATTGAAGAAAAAGCATCCAACCCCAAAAAGCCCGACTGAAGCAAAAAATCAGAAGTAGTAGATGTAATTTGAGGAAAGGAAAAATGTTGCTTACCCGACACCAGTAGCGATCTTGGGTAGGGCAGTTTTGAGGACTTCTGAACCTTTGCATGAGCCGAATCCCGGTTGTCTGGAGAAATCCCTGTCGGAGAAGTAGAATGCCGCCTTATGTCTCCACCAAGGTCCTGAGTCTGTGTGACCACAGTATGTGCACCCCCGGAGCCCCCAGACCCCCTGACCGCACGACCAGACCCCAAACCATCTCCATCAACCTCCGAACCCCGAAGCTTACCCTTAAAGGGTAGGGTGCGATTTGCAATTCCATGCCCATAAACATGGCATCCATGGCATCTGAAGGGAATGCCTTCATAATCCAAAGGTTGTAAAAAGGAACCAGAAGGCGTCTCAATAGTCAAATCCTTTAGGAGTCCCGGTTGAAGATCCAACCTCACTAAAATCCTAGCCATGGACATAAGGCCAGTCTCTTCGAAGGAAAAATCCGCATCAATATAATCACCCAGTTTGTTTCCAATTGCCGCGAAACGAACAGGGTTCCAGTACTGCATAGGGAGACCTAGAAGGTGAACCCAAACAGGGACCACATCCACCCTCTCCCTCTTTGTGTCAAAACTAGGAATCCAACACTTCAGAACCATGGGAGTACCGACCATACTCCAAGTTTTGGAAAGTACCCAACCAACATCTATAGAGGCTATAAAGACAAAAGAAAACCATCCCTTTGCTAGCAATCGAATATTGGAGAAGACAGATAGGTTAGATCCCCATGATTTTTCCATCCAGGAGCACAAGAAAGTAATGCCCAGTCGTTTCCCCCACGCCCGACCCACCACTGCCAACTCTGAGAACTCAACCATCCGATCCATGTCAATATCTTCGCCAAAGACTAGACACTCCGAGTGGGTTCTATCCCTGGCACACTGGGAACCACGGTTCGTCGGGCGCTTTGAAGCCCCAACTTCTTCCAGCTGAACGTGTCCACGACCTCCCCCTCGAGCAGTGCCTTTGGATGCTGGGCAGGGAGGAGAAATAGTTGAGCCGGAAACCCTTACAAGGGAAGAAACCCCATCAAAGAACCCATCGACATTCTCAGCAGGCTCTGGAAATGCTCCAATATTAGTAATAAACTCCAACGGAGAGAATTGTGCACAAGAAACAACCTCTTGAAGAACTTTTGGTTGTGTACCCCAGCAAGAAAAGTCTCCCTCTGACAGATTCGGAGGGGGGTCTAGCCCAGGGACAAACCCCGACAAAGTAGGCACTGATAGCTCAAAATCCAAGCCACTCATAAACGACAAGGCAATTGAGGTGTGAATCCCCAGTTCCATGCCAAATTATTTGTTGAAACCTTCGGGTTCACCGACTCAAACCCCAATGGGTATCCGCTAGGAGGATCTGGGTCCACTGCCCCAGGACCACCCACCCCATCTCCCGACCCCTGCAAAGGTCCTGCGTCCCCAACTGACGTCACCATATTGAGCCTCCAAAGGGTAGAAACCATCAAAAACCCTTAGTACCGAGAACCTACCCCCTCTGTCCGAGGAACCAGCCACGACCCTAAAGAAATTGTCCCCACCGCGCCCCTGACCAGCCTACCTAGTGCGGGGAAGGAGAGGCCCTAACCACCAGCCCCAAGTCCTGTCACCACCCAAGCATCACCATCATCATCCGCCATTACCGTAGCTCCCCTATGCACTAGTTATTGTTACCTTACAAGTATAATTATTCATACTTGTCAATAAATTTCAAATTATTATTATGTGATAGCTTAAATTTAAATTATTAATAAATTTAAAATTTAAAGTGTTATCACATAATATTTAAATTAACATTAAGAGCATAATCAACGAGCTATTAATATTACAGTTTAAATTATTAATAAATTTAAATTAATTACCATTATATGGATAAATATATGGATATCCCATAAATATATTAAATAAATTATAATACGATAAATTAATATGTACATTATATAAATAACAAATTTAAAATTTACTATATAGTATACTATATATTAATTTTTAATATACTATATATCATATAAATTATAATAACTAATAAATTTAAAATTTGAAAAATAAAAATAAAAACTTATTGGCTATCGCGGGCATAGGCATACTTGTAACCGGTGGCCAAATTCCTTGGAAAGCTTGCGAAATTCGTTGGCAAGCTGCTAGACCGCGCGGGTGAAACCCCTCTCGAATTGGTGGCTGGACCGCGGGTGAAACCCCTCTCGAACTCTGGGCAAACTCTTGTGTTGTTTACCACGGAAATACCTTGCTATAACCCGCT
The DNA here is from genome assembly GCA_009831015.1 of Picea engelmannii. Taxonomy (NCBI): domain Eukaryota; kingdom Viridiplantae; phylum Streptophyta; class Pinopsida; order Pinales; family Pinaceae; genus Picea; species Picea engelmannii. Next base: position 2,507 of record WSFP011521439.1, on the reverse strand, counting down.
AAAAATTAAACCATTTGCTGCAAACGACCATGATTCGATTGTGAGTGAGGTTGAGGGAGATATAAACAAAGATATAAAACAAAATTAAAACTCTAGGGCCGACTGTGAGTGAGGTTGCGGGCGACTTGAACAAGAAAATTCGACTGTGAGGGCGGCGTGCAGAGAATAAAGCGTGGGTTTGAAGGAACAATAATGACGACATGTAAAAATGACCGAGTAGGGTTAAGTTTGCCTTTACGCGTGGGCGAGTTAGTTGGCATGTAGATTTTTTTTTTTTTAAATATTTTTATGAATTAATTTGCATATCCATCCTCGATTTTTTCAGGGACGTTGGTACAGTACTTGATCGGTCCTCGATTTGACCTAGGGACGGATTGGGGATGGCTTAAACATCCCCAAGTCTCGAATGAAGTCCCTAGCCAATTAAAAACGTTTTCTAGTCGTTTTAAAGTCCTCGATACGCGAGAACGCAGGGTACTTGGGTTTTTTCAGGGGGGACGGGTCCTTGTGCAACATAGATTATTAGTTACTTGCAAATTGAAATGTTTAAGGTAGTTGTATGGAAACAAACTTTTTATATGTCGATATGAAAATAGCGATTCTTATTTTTTTGCTAATTCTATATTTCCTATTTTGTTGCTCTTTTGAGTGTAATCCCTACCCTAGTTAACTTCATACTATATGAGTGTATGCATTTTACTTTTGTTGTGATTTGAAATTCTAATGAACAACCAATCAACTTTTCTAGTAACAAAGAATAGTTTGTTATCAAAATATACTAGGGATGCTATTCTTTGTGTATCTTATTCTTACCACTGTAAATCCATTATGTTGGGTCCTTAAAGGAATTGATGCATTAATTGATAGGTTATAGTTAATTCTATTGTGCAAATTCAAATGTTTAAGGTAGTTGTATGGTAACAAACTTTTTAGCAAGGGAAATTGCATCCTGTTTCGGTTTTATTTCAAGCTTGTTGATTTCTAAACTATTATTATTTATTACTAGCATCGTTGAAAAAATCAGTGATTTTTACCTAGCCCCGAAAAATCGCCTAGTAAAAATCACGATTTTTCACTTTTGAAAACGTTGCGACTTATACAAAAAGTCTGTGATTTTTTCCAAAAAATTGCAAGTCGGCACAATAAATCACGAGATGATCCCAGTCCGTGGGGATAAAGGCGATCTGGTCATTTGATTCGTTTGTTGTTGGAGAAGGAAGGAGAAGGGTTTGTGGTCTTCCTTAGTCATTGTGGAGGTAACTAAACAACCAACATCATCACCATCAAGGATTTTTAAGTGGAGCAAGGGTTCAATTTCATTTGCCAACTGGTGTTGAATCTTCCATTCATAGGTATGTATTTAAATCCCACCATGTTAATGCTTTTTTTCCATAGATTTTTGCAAGTTTGCTTGCCTCTTTTCTTGCCTATGTATTGGTTGTTTTTTTGGTCATTTTGCCATTTTTTTTATGCCCATAAAACAATGTAACGTTTTTTTTTTTATGGGACATCAAGCTTGAGCCTTGATTAATTTTTTCTCCACCCTCTTATTGTCATTTTTCATTGCTAATAATCTAATCTAGAGGTCTGTTTTTTTTTACCAATGGGATGTTATTTTTTTTCTAGCGGGGTTTAATATCATTTTCTTGTTTCTTTGTGCCTTAGGTTTGAATTTTGAAGCTGTCAATTTCATCAAAAAATATGCTAAAGACTTTGGATCCATTTTGGGTGTATGGGGATCCTTGAAGATCGGACAAACCGATAATGATTGAGTTGCAAATTCTGTGGGAAGTGTTATAGCGCAAGTTGTAGGTTGGGAAAAGCCCGACCCAACCACAAGGCAAGTGCTACAACTTGGGAATCCTACACCCAATGTCACCTTGATGCAGGTCCCACACTTCAAGGGTGACTATGTCACTCTAGGGAGGCGATCTTGGTGACCCTAGGGGGATTGAGATGGAGGTAGTGGAAAATGGAAGTGAAGCCCCTAAAGGTCAATTCTAAGTGGAATAAAAAGTAGGGGAAGATGCCTTGCAAGTCAAGTAATTGTTGCCCCACAGGTATAGTACTTCTTTGGATAATTGTACCTGCCCGAGACACAAGAAAATCCAACTTGCAATGATATATGATAGTATGGATCAACAAGTTAAGCATGCTGTCCCTAATTTGCAGTAGTAGATGACAATTTATATCAGCAAGTAAGACATTCAAATCAGCATGTAAAGCATGAGATCAATCAACAATATTATCAATGAATTAGGCAATCAATTATGGCTGAAAAAATGGCACTATGAGGCTGAGTAAAACAAGTTGTTATAACATGTGTTTTCTGCAGATAATTGCAGCCTTATGGCTGTAACATTAATGACATGCAGCAGCAAAAATAACCATCAAATGATGCCAACAATTAGACCAAAAATGCGCCCTAGTTAGTAGACTAGGTGAGTGAAGTTAGAGAGCTAGTCTAGGGTTAGTTTAGGAGTTATGAGAGTGTTATGCAACCCTAA
>WSFP011521426.1:0-12499 GCA_009831015.1 Picea engelmannii | reverse complement strand
CAACCATAACAATAGGTTCCCTGGGTTTGATAACACTTGGTATTTTATTGTATAATTTGTAAAACCCATGGTTAAATTCAATGACATTTTCTTCAATCCTTTTCTTAAGAGAATAAAACCCTATCAGATAATAATAATTACATCTGTTTTCTCCCCATTGAAATAGAAAGACATCATGAAACACACCCCAATATCTAACGTCATCCACTCATGCTATTACAGACTTGATGAGAATCGTGACCTCAAAACAAGAACTCTAGCCCTTAAAACCTATATTTTTTGGTCAAAAACACCAAAATAAACCCCAGTTTTGAAAAGCGGTGCTACCAATAGTACACTTTTTTTTAGGGTTAAAATTACCACCTTTTGCGACCATGCCTTAATATTGTGGTAATGTTGCCGACAAAAACCTTAAAATCAACCTTTGAATCGAAAAGTGGCACTAACAACATCATTTTTTATTTTTGAGGTTAAAACTACAACTTCTTTGAAATATGCGTACCTGACAATCAATACTGTTGTAGCCAAAACCTTAAAATTGACTCCCAAATTGAAAAGTAGTTCTTTCAATAGCAACCCTCTTTTCTTCTACATATAAAATTGCAAGTCTTTTGAAGTCGTGGCCTTGACAACTAGCTCCCTTGGAACCAAAATCTTAACACCAACTGCGGAATCGAAAAAAGACAATCAATAACACCCTCTCTTTTTATGGGCTTAAATTTATAACATTTTATAAACCATGGTCCAAAAGCCCAATATTATTGTGAACAAAATTGTAAAAAATAAAAATAAAGAGAAAAAAACACAATAAACGAGGAGAAAAACCCCAAATGAAAAACAACAACATAATTTTTTTTTTTTAAATAAATGAATAAACATGCTAAGATAAATAAATAAAAACAAATAAACAACATAGAAGGATTTTTTTTTTTTTTTTAATTTTAATTTTATTTTATGAAAAACAAGTTTTTTAAAAATATGATTTTTTTTTTAAATTAAAAATTAAATTAGATTTACTAAAAAGATAATTTAAAAAATAAACAAATATATATTTTTAAATAAACAAAAGCTAAAAGGCATTTAAAAAAAACACACACAAAAAAACTTTAAAATCACAAATTTAAAACAATTAAAAAATAAATAAATCAAAACACAATTTTAACTCCCAAAAGACTCGTGTATTACATTTTTTTATTAAACAAAAACCTTTAAAAGACTACATTTACATGAAGTTGGGGGATCATTTACATAATTTTTTTTTTTAAGATTTGTAATATATGTTTTTTTAAGATAAATTAAATTGTTTTCTTTTTTTAAAGATTTTTAATATATGTTAATTTATTTATTTTAATGTGTTTTTAAATGTTAACAAATTATATTGAATTTTTTTTAATGGTTTTTTTTTTTTTTTTAAAAGTAAACGTGTCTTTTTTTAAAAATTATGTTGTTGTCTTTTTGTTTTGTTTTTTAATTTAATTTAGAATGGTCCTTTTTAAAGAAATTCATTTTTTTTAATGATTTTGTTTGGAATAGTGTTGGGTTTTTGGGTGACAGTTTCTAAAATGTTAAGTAAATAAAAAGAGGATTCTATTGAAAGTGCTACTTTTCGATTCAATAGTTGATTTAAAGATTTTGGTTCCAAGGAAATCAGTTGTCAAGACCAATATTTCAAAAAACTTGCAATTTTATCCCTAAAAAAGGGGGGCTGCTATAGGACCACCATTTTTCAATTCATGGGTTGATTTTAAGGTTTTGGTAGCAATGGTACTGATTGTCAAGTTTAGAGATTTCAAAGAAGTCATAGTTTTAACCTAAAAAAAATGATGTTGTTAGTGTCACTTTTTTTATTTGAAGATTGATTTTAAGGTTTTTGTCGAAAACAATACGACACTGTTAAGGCCATGGTTGCAAAAGGTGGTAATTTTACCCCCAGAAAAAAAAGGTGCTACTAGTAGCACCACTTTTTGAAATGAGGGTCAAAATAGACACTAAATGAGAACTATAAGAAAATGATACCTCTGGAGAGTTCTTGTTTAGTTGGTAACTATGTTCACTAAGGAATGTGCAAGTAGTCACATAACTACATATACCTTCTCTACTTCTAGGTTATCAAAGAAATTTGAAAGGGTGAAATACAATCTTCAGTTGAAATTTCATTATCATCATGAAACCTAGGGAGTTATTTCAAGCATCTATTAGGTAGAGAGTGAAGCTTGTTGGGAAGAACTAAGGTTCGATATCAAGTCACTACCCATGGGTTGATAGGTAGAATATTAGGCATATTAGGAGGGATGAAAAAACTCATATGAAAGTCATATTTCAACTATTAGGATAAATTCATCATCAAGGAGGAAAATACGAACTTACACCAAGTATAGGGGAGAGATATGTCCTTGAGATATTTGAGATGTGCAAATTTGGGCTTCCACGGATGAGTAGAGATGTGGAGTTGTCAAGTGATAATTTCACTACAAGAAGAATTGAGCAATGAGTTGATCAAGAAAACCACAAACAAATGAGCCAAGTGATGATTTGTGTTAAATCTCATGGTGCATTTTTTCCATTCCATGTTTTAAAGATGGAGTTTTCAAGGAGAACACTCCTCACCTTGCATGGGGTAAAACACTTTCTCATATAAGATGAGCATGTAATATTATAAGTAACTTGTTTCCTTCACCTTGGGAGAAATAATTAGTCTCTTTTGTTATTAATCCAAGGAGATTCCTTGAGAACATTGACTCTTAAAACATTTCCCTTGAGATGTTCTTCTTCCAAGAAATGATGCCAAGGAATCCACAATTCTCTTTAGGTCCCAAGTTGGATCTTGAACCAAAGGAGTTATCCCTTATTTGACCTCAAAAGAAACTGCTCACAACCACCTCAAAAATGCCTATGTTATGTTGAGATTTTAACTTGAATGATTTGCGATATTTTCGAGAAATACAAATAGGTGTAAAACCATTAGGTTGTGGAGTTGACTATCACCAAATTTAGAAAATGCAAATATTGGAAGAGAGAGAAGATGTAAATTAGATATAGAGCATGACATACAAATTCCTTATCCATTTTTCATCTTCTCCATAACCATGAGACATGAAATTGAATATTTGTGGAAGGTGTAGAGGTTCTTTGAACAAAACAAACAAAATTTTAATTGTATAATAGGACGATAGTCCCAACTTGTTAAATATTTACAATAGATCTAGTTTGTGAGTCTTAAAGAGGTTGGAAGTCCAATTCATCTATGAAATTGAGAGGGAAAATGCACTAGGACCTTTTAAGAACATTCTAGTATCTTAAGACAAATAAATGATAATAAACAACCATGGATGAAGTTCAGAATGACGTGACGTGCCCATTTTATTGATTCCAAAGGGATCTAACTGGCATTCTAAACACAATAAGAAATGATATCCTACATTAATTATTATCAATGCAAATATAACTAGGCAAGTGGGAAGATCCATAAAATCATTTTTTCATTTGCATAAGAAGTTTCATAATACATTAGAAACAAGGAAAAACCACTAAATTCTTTTAGTATGCCAGGGATTTTACAATATTCTATTAGATACCTAAATCTAGGGATTATGGTGTATTGTAAATATTATTATTATTCATTTAGGAAAAAATATAAAGAGTAATATGTGAATAGGAATATTCACCAGACCTCTTGGAAGATGAAACCAAAGGCCATATATCAGTGTATTTATATGTGGCTCACATTAATAAAATTATTCAAGATGGATTTATTCAAGGCCTACCAATGGTATCAGAGTGAGATACATATTCTTTGAGGTCCACCTTATCATTTAGGTTCATTTGTGTTTTGAAAACCTAGAAAACAAGGCGCTTCTGCCTCCCATTGGGCAGAGGGAATTCAATTTTTCTATTGATTATTCTAGGGTGCAAAAGTACAATATCCAATGTATCTACTCTATTGGATTCCATGATAACCTTTACACTAATGGTTTGTTCGAAACCACCCATATAATTTAAGAGCTTTATGAGAATCCTCTGAATTTCCCTATCATCTCCAGTTGGAGCATCAAAGCAGATTGTGGCAATTGCATCAATCTCATCAATTAATATGATAGCATGTGCATTTTCTTTAGCAAGGTGAAATATATCACAAACCATCATGGGACCCTCTCCTAGGTATTTTTGAGTGAACTCAGAGCCAACAAATATAATGAAAGCAAAATGGTTGTGGTGGGTGATGACCTTGGTAATATGGTAGAGAAACCCTTAACCTAATTTAGTTATCACATGTCTAGATATCCCTTTCTTCATGGAAACCCTAATATATTGAGTTAATGTGTTCATATGAAGCATTAGAGATATCTCATTGGCTACCTATGTGGGAGGCAAACCAACACATCTCTGTTCTATTTACTTGCATATGAAGCATTAGAGATATCTTCGTCCACACTCTCTTCATAATTTCTTCGCTTTCTTGGCTACTTCTTTGTTCCATATATCTTCATAACTACTTGAACCCTCCCAGTGTTCATTTATCTCCTGAATCACCCTTGTTCATTATAATATCTCATTTCCATAATTTATCCACATTCTATCTCTGGAATGGTGAAAGTGTCAAATCTCTATATCTCTTCTATACACATTAGGGATTATCACTTCCAAACTTGTACATTTTCACTAAATCTTTCTGGAGTTTTGTTTACATAAGTCTTGTTGTGGGTTGGAAGTTGTATTAAAAGGAGTAGATGATGGAAAAAATGCATTCTCTTGTCTCAATTGTTGGTGTGGTGCTCAGTGTCAAATAAAATTATATAGAATGGTCAATAAATATCGAGCATACTCTTATTTTCAATGATCTTTGGGATGGAATTTGTGATGGAGATACTTTACCTATCATACCTAGATTAGATAAAGAGCATGCAATATGGACGAATAAATATAAGAAAACACATGCCTTGATTGTTTCTTTTGTAAGTGAAGAGGTGATTCGTCACATCATATATATCAAATATTCTTGGGGTGCTTCGAAGAAGTTGAAAGATTTGTATGATTCACATTCAAAATTGGAGCTAATTCAACTATAGTTGAAGCTATTAAACCTAGAGTTGAAGGATAATGATCCCATGGATTTATCATCCGAAATTAAATCCATCATGCATGACATTGATTCTACTGGTGTGAAAATAGACATTTATCTCATAGACTTCATCAAGTCCCTCTACCCCACATATTCTCACTATCTTGAATCACTTCAAGCTAGTGTTCAATTGGATTCCCTTGCTTTTGACTCTTTGGTGGAGAAAATTGTAGAACATGAGAAAGATTTTGGAAGAAGATATTTCAACCCACTAGAGATACTATGTGCCTTGCACAAAAAGGGAAGAATCGATCACATGATTCTTGTAGAGGAGAAGGTAGTAAGAGAGGACGTGGAAATAATTATTTAGGAGGAAGGGGGGAAGCATAATCAAGGTGAGGGATATGATATTCACTATGTCCATTTTGGAAAGGATCGACATGATGCAAAGACATGTAGGATCCCATGGGAGAATATCAAAGAAAAGAAGGAACAAAAGGAAGAAAAAAGGTAAATATCTTGAGTACTCTCATTTTGTTATTACTCATCGCAATGTTGGCATAAATGAATATTTGTTCAAAACTTCATTTTCTTCTTGGAGAGAAGCATGGTTGCTTGAAAACGGTGCTACTTGCAACATGAATTTTCAGAGAGACTTCTTTGAGGAATTGAATGAAAATGTAGAGGGTGAAGCATAATTTTTAGATAGATCCAATCACAAACCTACAATAATTGGCACCATCATGCTCAAATTTCCTAGTTTCTCAGATTTTCTTTTGCATGATGTTCTTTATCTTCCTGAGTTGCAAAGGAACTTGTTGTCTCTTGTGCACATTTGATAGCAAGTCCATACTATTCACATGTTTTATGGAAAAGTTTAAATAAGGAGGTCTTCCGACAATATGGTCATCCTGCAGGATGGGAGGATGAGAGATTGTTGAAGCTGAAAGTGACATCTACACTAGAATAGAATTTTGTATACCTCTCTCACCATGATGAAGGTACATTATCATTCGGTCTCTTGTGGAATTCTGTATTTGAGCACATCAATTATTATAGTATTCATATGTTAAATAAAAATGGTTTTTTGTCTTGCCTACCATTCCAAGAAATTTGAAGCAATGTGATGCGTGTATCCTTGGTAAATATAGAAAGTAACTTTTTCATGATTCTGCTTCGAGATCATGTATAAAGATACAATCTATACACCCTTATTTTTTAAGCCCCATGTCTGTTGCATATTCTTTGGTAATAAATATACCATGAATTTTATTGGTGATTACACCATGATATGTTGGTTTTATTTGTTGAAATATAAATCTCAAGAATTTAAAACATTTAAAGAAATTCATGCATGGATTGAAAATTAAGCATAATCTCGTATTGACACTCTTTGTACCGGCAATGGAAGGGAATATACTACTAATGATTTTGAAATACAAGTTTTCCAACATGGGATTAAGCATCAAATTGTTGTTCCATACAATCCTCAATAAAATGGTGTTGCATAAAGAAAGAACAAGACACTCTTGAATATGGTAGATTCCATGCTATTTTTGAAGAATGTGACATTGATGTTTTGTGGTGATGTAGTTCTGTGTGCAATGTATTCGAGAAACATAAGTCCATATCATGCTCTAAGGAACAAGACTCCTTATGAAATGTGGTGTGATTACATTCCTTCGATGAGGCATCTCAAGGTTTTTGGTTCCACTTGTTATGCCATAATTCTAAGGAGTAAATAAACAAACTAGGTGCGAGGAGTCAAAAGTGCATCTTCTTGGGGTACTCAAATATAACCAGGGCATATAATCTTTATGATGAGGTAAATAAATTTTTCATTCTTTCCAGAGACTATTGAGTGATAGATTTATCATCTTGATATATTTACCCATGTAAAGACATATCACTAGTTTGATAATAAGATTCCACATCTTGAAGGGGGGATCCCTATCTTCGATCAATCTTTGGAATCTCCTTTCGTAGTGCCATCTCCCCTTCATGTACAATAGATAACCACTTCATCGGAATATGAGGCTCAATTGGATGATGTGATTGAGAGGATTGAAAGGTTTAATCTTGATGGGAATGCAACACCATCTTAATCAATTGAGAAAACTGAACCATCATAGAAATTCCCAAAATGGGTCATGAAGACAATTGAAAGTATTCGTCTTGATGAGCTTGTTAGAAATACATGAACTAGAAGTTTAGAAAGAAAATATGATGGAGGTGATGTAGATGATTCATATTTAGACGATGTCAATGATATGTAAGTTTCATATGATTGTGAATTGAATTAACCTACTAACTTTGGACCAACTTCCTTTTAAGAAGTTATTTATCATGATGATTGAAAATAATCTATGCAGAAGGAGTATGATGTTGGAATACTGAGAGGGGAGGGGGGTGAATCAATATTACCCTTTTTTCAACAATTAACAATTACTTTTATATTTTGTTAATTACCACAATAGATCAATAATGGACTTGTATGTAAAATCAATTATATAAATATAATTAATAGGAATTACAAGGTTTTTATTAAGAATAGTGAAGGACACCAGACCTTTTTAGAGAACCAACCCTAGGAAGCACCAAATTCCTTGTCTTTAGGGAACCAACCCTAGGAAGCATCAACTCCCTTATCTTTAGGGAACCAACCCTAGGAATCACCAACTCCCTTATCTTTAGGGAACCAACCCTAGGAATCACCAACTCCCTTGTCTTTAGGGAACCAACCCCAGAAAGTACCAACTCCCTTAAATTACACTTTGCTTAGTAAAGGATATGAATCCTTCAGTGCTCCTCCCTTCCACGCTCACTTCATAAGAATCATCAGTTCTTCTTATTAGACTCTACTTCTATTTTGATCTTCTGATATGGACTACAAATACACCTCTTCTTCATCGTTCTTCCTTGCTTATATAGTCTCCCAACTGGTGTGAGCTATGAAGTACTGTGTCCCTTTGTTTGGACCATCACACCTCTTCATTTAGATTAAAAATAATAATGTTTTTTTTTCTATTATTATTCAAACATTATTGTGAAGGATTTTCAAATTAATGAGAGTGCTTTTCATAAATCGATCACTGATATGGATCAATTTCATTTTTAACTCGATCCCATGCCTCTTTATTTTATTCTCAATTTTCGTTGATCAGATCTAATATTTTTTATTAGCTCTCTAATGCATAGCATGTATTGAGTTACTTAAGATAAATCAGGACAAAGTCCAGATCCTATTTGGTTTAACATTCCTTCTTGACCGAGATAAATTTCTCATTTTGTGTGTTAAATTTCACACATAAACTCTTCGGGACCTCTATTCCATACGACCACAGGTGGTGACCAGGCGCTAAGACAAACAAGTGCTTAATCAATTATCAATATCAACGGTCACGTATTAATTGCATGTTGAGATGGAAAACTGTCATTACTTCGTAAATTCGTCCTTCAGGACTTCCATCCTTGCAATCATTCAACCTTCCAGAGTGTATTTCACCGAAGTGTGTATATTATATCATACAGTCATGTTTTATTTGCATGATGAACGGCTCTCGTTCACTTCTGAACTTCGACATTTCGGTACTCCGGTCTTTGCAATCTTCCAACTCTTCCGGAGCAAATTCCGTCGGAGTGCGTATCAACACTTCCCAACTTAATAACTTTCACATGTCCATGAGCTAGGACCGTGGGCTTAGGCACAAAGAATCTCTCGCTCTTCGGGTATTCGACTATTCATGACTCCGAGACTTCGGGCTACTCAAACTATGAAGTAGTTCAATCCCTCCAGAGTTTTACCTACCGAATAAGTCATATAATGGAAGTGACTGCTTGTTGTCGGTTAACACCTCTGTTTACGCTATCCTTCCACTATGCTTGATTAATGATCAAGAATGCTCCCGAAGTAGATCAATGGTTAGAGTTACTTTTTGATTCACGCTTGCTCTATCCTTCCACTATATTTTATCGGACGGTCAAGAAATATTTTGTAGGATCTTAGATCAACGAACAAATGTTAATTCGTGACTTCGTCCTTCAATGCTTTGGGTGGTTGCTGGTAGGAGAAACTGGATATACCCAAAGGACATACTCCCGTAGTGACATATCTTGCTAACGTCACTGCTGTTGGCACTGGCCGAGTGGCTGCCACATGCCACTTAGATTCATGACTTACACATACCTAAAATTCCAACTGAACCTTGACACTTGTCATCATCTGATTGTGCCATGTGTCCTTGCCGACGTGGACTATGATGAAGTGGGCTCTTAATGTGTGTGCTACGTGTCTTACTTCATGAATTCAGAGCTCCGGCCTTCGAGTGAACTCATATGTTTTGAACCCTTTTTCACCAAAGTGGTCAACGTTGAAGTTGACCACCATTGGACCCACCTAACCTCATCCAACGGTCACTATGCATTGCCCATATCTGATGGACCTCATTCACTTCGAGACTTCAGGGCTCCGAGCTTCGGGTGAACTCATATGCTCTGAACCCTTTTTCGCCGAAGTGGTCAGAATCGAAGTTGACCACCATTGGACCCGCCTAACCTCATCCAATGGTCACTATGAATTTCCAAATCTGATGGCCCTCATTCACTTCAAGACTTCGAGGCTTCGACCTTTGGGTAATCTTACTTGTTCTTGGCTTCTTTTCGTTGGATTGGTCAACGTCGGATTTGAATGTTTCTAGGAAAACCTGATCTGACAACTATCATTGATCTCGAAGTGCTCCTTAGATCTGACGACTTACTTTTACTTCAGAACTTCGGCTTCTGTTAAAATTCCTTCATACAAATTTCCTTCAGTCGATATTATATGAAGTGGTCAATGTCGGGCTGACCATGCGTACGTCATTTAAAAATATTCCCAAATATTCAACAAACTCTTAGTAGTCAATCTAACGGTCTAGATTTAATCTAGATCTCACGATCTAAATCATTCCCAAATATTCAATAGACGACCACGATTCTCCTCTTCTTTATGCAAGTTTCCTCTATGATCCGATGGTCGAAATTTGTCTTGAAAACTACATCAACGGACATAATTCCCTCTTTTTATTTATACTTGGATTCCAACTGAACCAAGATCATTGATCTGTGCCTTTGGTTAGTGATCGATGATTGCCATATCTCCCAACTTTAATAGAGTTCCATCACAGTTCTGAGGGTGTTCTCTAGTTGATCTGTTGGGATTTCGATCCCAATAGCACTTCCTTAAGGTACTCCTTTTCTTGAGATTTCCTGCATGCTCTAATATCGTGCAATCTAATATGTTACCTCTCCTGATCTTTAGTTAGATTCCTCTGCACATCGCACTATGTCTTCTGTACAACTTACTACATTATTTCTCCTGAGCTTTTAAGATCTCAAATACATATAATGATAATACCATATTTATCTTCTTGACATCAATTCCAACATAATACCATGTCCAATCATTGATCATATTGTCCTTCTTTGACATCAATGCCAACACCATAATTCCATGTCCAACATATGATTCTCTCATCAACAATGGGACATGGAAGTTGGTGGATCCTCGATTTGGCACCAAACCAATTGGTGCAAGTGGGTCTACAAGAACAAGTACAAATCAGATGGCCCACTTGACAAGCATAAATTGAATCTTGTGGTCATGAAAGGATATATACAGAAAGAAGGCATAGACTATGAGGAGACATTTTCCCCCACAAAAAAATTGGCTACCATTGATGTTTTGTTGGATTTGGAAGCACATAATAGGTGGAACATTCATCACATGGATGTGAATACATATTTCTTGAATGGTATTTGAAAGACAATATCTACATATCTCAACCATAAGTATTTGTTGTGAAGGGTCAAGAACATAAGGCATGGCAAACTCATCAAGTCTTTATATGGCCTAAATAAAGAACCTAGTTCATGGTATGAAAAGATAACTAAACATCTTTTGAAGATCAATTTCAAGCACTTTAATCTCAATGATGAAACTTTGTTTGTCAAGAACTTTGGAAAAACTATTGTATATATTATGGTGTATGTATATTATCTTTTGATAACATGGAACAATGAAACATATATTGCATTCATAAAGAAATAATTAAAGAAGGGTTTTGAGATGATAGAAATGGGACATCTTCACTACAACTTGGGTATTGAAGTAACTCGGAATCCAAGGTATATATTCATCTCCCAAAGGAAGTACATTGGAGAGTTGTTGAATAAATTTGGCATGGTTGATTGTAATCCTCTCTCTACTCCAATGGAGCAAAATTTGAATACAACATCACAAGAAGGGAATGCATTTGATGATGCAACTAAATATAGATAACTTGTGGGGAGTCTCATCTACCTTACCATTACTAAACCAAATATTTCATTTGCAGTTTGGATCCTTTCTAGGTTCATGAAAAAACCTTGTGAAGGACATTGGTGTGCTCCAAAGAGAGTTCTAAGGTACTTGAAGGTAACTCGAGACTTTGGGATCATATACTAGTTGAGGACTTCAAACTAGTTGGATATATAGATTTAGGCTTTGATGGGGATAAGGAGAATGGAGTGTCTACTTTAGGACACCCCATGAGTCTTGCATCAACAACTATCCCTTGGATATCACACAAATAGTCTCTTCTAGTAGAGAGGAAGAGTATGTGTCTACTACAAAGGAAACATAAGAGATTGTGTGGCTCAAGAAAATACTATAGGATTTGTAGAAGAAACACATGAATGCTACTCCACTTTTGATTGACAACACTTCTACAATCAAGTTGGCCAAGAATCCTAGATTTATGATCGAACAAAGCACATCAATGTGAAGTACCATGTGATTCGACATCAAGTAGAGGCCAACACTATTCATTTGATACATTGTTCCACAAATTGCAAACATTTTCACCAAAGTGTTTGGAAGAGAAAAGTTTGAAAAGTTTAGAAAGATAATTAGACTCACAAACACCCCTTCGGATTAAGAGGGGTTGTTAAATACCTAATCCTAAGGATTATGGTGTGTTGCAAATATTATTATTATTAATTTAGAATAAATATGAAGAATCATAAATGAATATCAATAATCCTCAAACCTCTTCAAAGATAAAAAATATTCCACAATTACTTGATAAACAAATTAAAAAAAAACTATAATACTTAAAAAAAAGGTAAAAAAAAATAAAATTTTAATTATATTAATACAAAATTAATGTTCATAATACTATTTAAAATATTAAAAACACTTTTATAAAATATAGTTTAACTATTAATTATTAACTTACACTTAAACATAAAATTAAAATAATAATCAACATAGTTAACAATCTCCACTTTTGGAGATGGCAAAGCTAAACTTCGAGATATACACAAGTTTATGCATGATTCTAAGAACTGTACTTGCCCCATCGTCCCACTAGCCTCTTATGTCTCTTTTTATGTCTCTTTAAAAAGGAAATCACACCGTCT
>WSFP011521425.1:0-12499 GCA_009831015.1 Picea engelmannii | reverse complement strand
AGTTGGTGCTCTTTTAGCACCTCCAACACCATCCTCAGATGTTGTTCATGCTCTTCCTCCGACTTGGAATACACCAGAATTTTATCCAGGAATAATATGACAAACTTGTCTAGATAGTCCCTGAATACACCATTCATCAGGCACATAAAAACAACGGGTGAGTTCGACAGCCCAAATGAAACCACTGTGAACTCATAATGACCATACCTTGTTCTAAAGATGGTCTTGCTAATGTATTCATCCTTTATCCTTACCTGGTGATATTCCGACCTGAGATCTATCTTCGAAAATATCTTCACATCCTTCAATTGATCGAAGAGGTCATCAATCCTCGACAGAGGATATTTGTTCTTTACAGTTACTTTGTTTAACTGTATGAAATCAATACACAATCTCAACGTCCCGTCCTTCTTCTTCATGAACAGGACCGGGGTTCCCCAATGTGACACACTTGGGCATATATACCCCTTCTTCAGGATCTCTTCAAGCTGCAATTTTAACTCTTTCAACTCTGGCATACTCATTTTGTAAGGAGCTTTTGACACTGGAGCTGCTCCAGGCATTAAGTTTATAGAGAAGTCGATATCTCTTTTTGGGGGTAGTCCGGGTACCTCCTGAAATACATATTCAAACTCCTTTAGTACTGCATCATCTTCAATATTTGACACCTTATCCTTAGGTGTTTCCTCCACATGGGCTACAAATAATTGACAACTTTTCCTGTAGCACTTATTCAACTACATTGCTGAGATTTCTCTGATAGCAACAACTCTGGGAATTCCTTGGACTGTTTTATGATTTCCTTCCTCATCCAAGCAAGTGAATGCCTTGTTACGACAGTACAAGATGGCATGGTGTTGGTCCAACCAGTCCATCCCAATTAGACAACCATAAGAACCTAAATTCAGAACATTCAATTCATCCTTTGTTCTCAATCCATTCATGTCCACAGGACAGGACTTAACTAACTCAGTGACTTTCCTCTTGGTTCTTGTAGCTAGCTGCACTAACCAAGACTTTTCATGTTTGCTTCTTGACAGTTGCAAAATTTCCACCACGCTAGGATCTATATAACTATGTCTAGCCCCTGAATCAATTAAAATAGTAAATGGTTGGTTGTTAATCATACCTTCCACTTCAATCATGTGCGACTGAAATTTAGCTTGCTTGTTGTCTAGGGCTGCATATATCCTTGGCATTCTACTGCCCATGTCCTCCACTGTTTCATCTTGTTGAACATTATGGACAACTTTCCCTTTTCCATTTTTATGGGGACAATCTTTGTCCTTGTGGTTCCCCTGACAGCCCCAACACTGAATGGTTGTTTGCCTTGGCCTTTGTTCCCCTACGTCAACCATTCTTGGCTCTCTAAACGATGGTTGTCCTTGAGGATTGTTTCTGAAAAAGGGTGGCTTAGTTCCCTTCTTCCTTTGATCCATGTGGAATTTCTTCTTGTTTTCCCAAGCCTTCCAGAAAGTAAGATTCTTTCTTTGTTGCTTAGATAAGCCTTCCACTCTTCTTATAGTTTCTTCCATATTCTTAGGATCATCATACTGAATCTTGTCACCAATGGAAGGTGGAAATCCACTTAGATACCTCTGAATCTTGACAGACTCATCTTTGATGAACGAAACATATTTTAGAAATTCCAAAAATCTTCATTCGTATTCATCAATGGTCATGCTGCCTAGTTTCAGTTCAAAGAACTCTTTCATCTTTCTGTCATAATACATTTTAGTCAAGTATTTATTCTCGAAAAACCTCTTGAATTCGCTCCAAGTGATATCTTTCTGTCTAATGTGTTGTACCTGCACAATTTGATCCCACCACATGGATGTCTTTCCCTTCAGTTGATACATTGCAATTCTTCCTTCTGCATGAGAGGAATAATTCTATAGTTGGAAATATTTCCTCATGCCAAGCAACCATGTTTCGACATCTTCCTCCTTCTTATGTTCTCCATCAAACATAGGAGGCATAATCTTGTTCATTTCTCCCTTCAGCTCATCCACACTAGATCTCCTATTCTTTCTGGTAGGATATGGGCTTGAACTACTGTGTGCCCTCCTCTTGGAGTGACCTTGGGAGTGATGATGGTGTTTACAAACACTCCTTGATCTTCTTACCTCAGAAGTCGGGTGACTCCCATTTTTTCTCAAGTCTCTCTCCTTGTTCAAATTCTTTTCTATTCTCTCCAGACTCTTCATCAACTTTAAGTTGAATTCATCTTTTTTATCCTGAGCTTTCTGCTATCTATTCGGTGAGTTTGGGCATCTTTCTACAATTTTTCATTGTTCTTCATCATATGCCCTACCTTATCTATCTCTTGTCCATGTCCATTGGAGTTCGATCCTTCAACTCCCAAATGGACATCCATTCCTTTTGCTTCATTCTCTGAACTGGAATCATTATGTGTCTCCTCCATTTATTTTGCACTCAGTGGAAATTCTATTCGGTTATGGCACTTGTTAAACTTCTGCAAACACAATGTGTAGACAACCAGAATTTGTTAGGCCATTATTCCTTAACAAATTCCACAACATTCATAAACAAATCTGATTCAAGAAAACCTTCAGTTTTCATTCTCTGTGATTCTCGTTCAATCAATAATCCCCACAGATTTCTTCTTTCGGAGCTCTTCTCTGCTAAGTTTTTCAGGCACTATCCCCATTCTCTTGGTCCCCAACCCATGCGACCATGGGTCCTGACTAAGTGCTAGATAAAAAAGGGTGCTTCACGACTTCACGTTTCGGGAGGTTTAAAAGAACTTCACAATAGTCACTTGGAGTTCTGAGTTACCAAACTCGCGAAGTAGGGTGGATGAACGATCCACGTCTACCCATCATCCAATGACTAAAAATCACGGTGGAACCTCAAGCATCTAAGTTTCAGGACTTCAGAATATTTCACATTCGCACACCTTGAACCATTAATCTCTGAACACTCCCACGTCACCTTAGGTGACGTTATTACGTCACATCACTTAATGTTTTCCCAATTATGGGGGCATGCAATGGTGGGTTGGAGCAACCCGCCTTTCGTCCCATAATTCTCCTGATGCTGACACATAACCCCTCAATGAAACCATGGTTTGGATTGCGGGATGCCTTGGAGAATTATCTTCCGTGCAACTTGGGTCCCCGCAATGCCTCTTGGCTGTTGATATTGATGCATCGTGATCAACGCCATTGTGGGTCCTCCAACCTTTAACTACGTTACGTAACCTCGGGCCCCACTAACCCTGCTCACATAGGATGCCACATGGCGGAATACTAGTGACGTCATCCGGCCCCACCACGTCTACTCTTTTGCTTCGAAAC
The DNA here is from genome assembly GCA_009831015.1 of Picea engelmannii. Lineage (NCBI taxonomy): Eukaryota > Viridiplantae > Streptophyta > Pinopsida > Pinales > Pinaceae > Picea > Picea engelmannii. The sequence continues at coordinate 9,179 of WSFP011521425.1, read as the reverse complement.
TTTGGACTTCAGGAGTTTGTGCAACAACACATCCCACTTATCCCGATAGCCAAACTCCCTAAATTACAATATTCTCTTCTGCTTGATCCAATGGTCAAGCTCTTTTCTCCATATATACGGTGTAGATCTCCCTCGGGACTTCAGGGTTTCGCGTTACAGGCGTTTATGCCTCCTCTCACCCTGCTTCTCCCGATTGCTGAACTCCGAAGGGCTTCTAGGATAACCCTCCTGTACCTTCTCTGGATCTGATGGTCATATTGAATTTCCCTTCTGTTCGAACAGATCCTATGGCTCCAACACCCCGAGTGTTGAGCGCTCTCTCTCTCTCTCTCTGGTTAAGTACCACACAGGTTGCGGTTTTATTCTACTGCTACTCCTCCTGAGCTTCATAACACGGCCAAGTAACCCCTTGGCACTCAGAAACATTCTAACGTTCGAAATTGGTTCCTCCGAACACCATTTCCACTCGAACCTTGGGTCCAAAGACCACTTATCCGGCCCATCCAGGCTCAACATTGAAACCATGCTCTGATACCATATTGTAATGTCCTCGGCCATTAACCCCACTACCGGGCAACGCTACTACGCAGAATAACACTTATATAGTATGCATTTAAATGAAGTTAAATGACTTAACACAGAGTAAACATATAATTACTGCTAACATACAGAATTAATGGAATTAACAGTAAATATCATTGCAATGAAATATATGATAATATTGCAATCATCACAGACATGCATTTTAATTGAAATTAAACACATGCATATACTTATCTTTGAAACTATAGTAACTCCACCAACTATGTGCATACCTTCCATAAACCTCCCAGCCTTAGACCTCGTTTCTCATCACGCTTAGTAGTGGGTCACCCTCGAGCTGGGATTAAGCTCCACCCAAGGCAAGGGAATCCTAGACTAGGCCGAGGTTACATGAAAACTCCACAGAGCAACTGGAAGGATTCTCTCCAGGAGGATTCTTACTCCCACTACTCAAAGACTCTCATTCCCCACATGTCTGTTCCACCCGGGAGTATACACCTTCACAAGCACAGTCCATTGGTGCTTCACCTCCCTCTTTAGGTCTCGACAACAGGTTGGATCAAGAATTCTCAGATTTCCATAGCTGGTGTTGGACTCTCTCTGGGAGAAAACCACTTCCCAACAGACTCTCTCACCTGGAAAGAGTTGCTCACAAGCCTAACAACCCGCCTCTTCTACCACGGGCCTGACAACCCGGTTCTTAAACCAGCTTCATCCCAATTCTCGCAAAGTGAATATAACAACAACAACTAGTCAATTCCACTAAGGAAACACATAAGGCAGCAACTCAAGGACAGTTCAGGTACGGACTCGACTCTACAAGAGAGGATAGGCTGGGCTCACATGACACACAGGTGACACAACTCAATCCATGGATTTTCCACTGGTTTTCAGTATGCATGACAGGGAATCCACACAGAGGTCGAACACAGACTCAATGGTTCAGACAGAGGATGTATCGTCTTCTCAAGAAAACATCACAGGCTTTGGGTTTCAGAGCTACGTGAGGCATATAAAGATCATACAAAATTCACAGTTTCAGACAGTCGACGACATAATGGAGGATGAACCCCCACCCCGGATCAATTCTTGGGTTAATTTCATGTGCCTGGTCTGACACATGTCCCCCATGAAGCTACATACACTCCATCAAGTATGTGTTCCCTTTTTTCACACGTTGGAGTTGCACGAGTTGTCTCTCCTAGAACTTAGGATAAAAACATGTTTGTCACACAACTTTGGAATAATAATAAATTATTATTCTCAAGGACTTAAGCCCCTAGCTTAGCCCCTCTTTCCAACCTTTTAGCCCATTTTCCCTTACCCACCCTATGGAAGCTTAGTCCCCCATCACTCTTTCATCATGGTTAGACTGCACGTAGCAATGTTTAATCTTTATTAATGTTCTTCATATTACATATACAAAAACATGATCCTGGCCTTTAACACTTAGGCTCTCCGGCCTAATAAAGACATAAGCCTACTAGCTTATCAATACTCAGATCACCAGCCTACAAAACATGATTTACAATTCATAAACATGATTACAACAGGGCTCTTCCTTGGGGATATTACATAAATCTAAATTTAAATATTCTTTTCAAATCTGTGAAAGATTGATGATTGTAATCAATTGTTATGTTTGATTATACAAAATGGATCTTCCTAATTCAATTCACTTATATTACCCAGGACAACAAAGAAACTCAATGCAGGAGTAGTTTTGTATATTTTTCCTTACTTAGCAACTCTTTCTGGAGGTGCAAAACGTAGGCCCTTATAAAGTGGAGAGGTTGAAATATTTTATTTGTAAATTACATTGGATATTGGAACAATGCTAAATGCAAAGGTTGAAAAATGACTATTCCACTTGAAATTTTGTTGGGGCAATCTTGTTGGGGTAATATTTTTTCCAGCTAGGCATTTGTTAAATAAAGGTAAGTGGATCCAACAAAATATAATTCTAATTTTGACTTTTGAAAAAAAGTAAGATAGTAAGAGGGAAACCTTTCCAAAATTATTGTCACTTGAATTACAAAAAAATTAGAGGCAAGGAAACTCAAAGAAAGAATGAAACAATACAAACATATAAAATGCTGATTAAATATGACAAGGAATATCTCGAGAAATGGATGTATAATATTACACACATTTCTAGGGATGTTGATTTGAAAATTTTCAATGGTGTCATAGAAAAAGGACTATTGGATTTCAACCTAGCCTTGGAGGCTAGGAGAGATTGACACTGTAACTAGAAAGTAAATGCATATGAACCTTAGAAAACAACAACAACAACAACAAAACACCAATTAATAAATTAAAACAAAGAAGAAACCAAGCCATTGCAAGGGCAAGTATAGCATCCTCAAATTTCAAAGCATGCAATAAAGAGTAGTGATTGGTGTAAGGTGTTCAATGCCTTATTCAATAGAGGGGCATGTGGTATAACTAATGCATACATTCTTTATCCTTGCAAAACAACAACATCCATGTTCCTATTATTCCACGTTCCCTTTCACTTCTCTCAACTCATAAATGGAGAAAACATCAACAAGAATAACTTCGCAAGAAAAATTCCACCCTACATGCATCTCTGATTCAAAGAAAGAGTCCACATCTTATGAAATCATCAAAGAAGGCTTCAACAAGAGTTTGGATCATATGTAGAAAGAAGTGACAACAATGTGGACATTTAGATTAGATTATATTAGATTATTCTAGATCAAGGTTTGAGAACTCCACTTGTGGGTTAGATTGCATTGATTGTGCCTAAGCGAGTAGTAAACAAAATGTGACTATTTGACAATGCCTTATTCCTTACATGGAAGGTTTCATGACTTCCACCAGTGTGTGCTTGACTTTCCTTGGAGTGCATGGGTCTATCGTTATGTTTATAAAATGGGATTATTGTTAGAAAAGTACATTGAGAAGAAGATTTGTTGGTTGACACTTAGAATTCTAAACATTGAAATAAGAAAACAAATTAATTGAAAGTAGAGAATATGTATACGCGCTAGCTAGAGAAGTTAGTTAGTTGTTAGAAATGAATTTTTTTTGTGATGTTTGTTGTTTAAATCCATGTTGTATAGGGTAATTTCAAATTGAGTTTAAAAATATCTGTTAAAAGGTTTGTTGTGGTTTTTGTGGCTAGTGTTCTAGTGGATATGTTGCATTGTTGCATTGATCTATAAATTGACTCTAACATATTGAGGAATTCAAACAAAACTACACCAATCACGGGTATTTTTGGCAATATCCTCTATGTCAATCCTTGAACATGACATAACAACTTCCTTTTTTGGGTATAATCATTGTGGATAGATTGGGTTATTATCACAAGAAGATACGAAAAATGTATAGAACTAATATACATCATGGCATTGGCCTTTCCTCGACAACTTCCATCATTATCTTTGCCTCAATGATGACATTTCGTACCTATGGTTTCATGCCTCAAGCTCTTAAGCCAAATTTCCCTTTCTCAAAATTTTATAAAATTTTTGTTTCACCTCCTCAAATAGGCATACTTGTGTTTACATTGCAAGGCATTCAACAATAGTTTGACGCAAAGCCATTGATTTTGGTAGTGCCTCTTATTCGTGGCATCTGTGGCCACCTACTATTTTGCAACCATTTGTATGACCCACATCAATGTTTTCATCATTGTTGCGAATATTGGTGATGCTTGATATACTTAGGAGAGGACCTAGAACCATCCTTCGCTTACACATGAACTACAACAATCTCTTTCATACATATTTTTTCATATCATTATAACCCTTATGGAAGAGATATGGTTTACTCACTTAACCCACAACAATGCAAAAAATGTATTTTTTTCATCCTTGATTTTGGATTCAGTGTTATCACATACAATGGAATGTGAGATAGATTGCTTAAACAAAGATGTTACTACATCAAAATTGATCAAAATGTGTCATAAATTTGACTTAGATAAAAACATTTCAATCCTCCTTGAAAGATATTTGGACTCAATTGATAAAAAATATGATTAGAACTCTAACCAAAGCATAACCAAAATATTACAAGGAACCCAATGCCCAAGACTATGGGAGTTCCCATCGATATTAAGCTCATATGCTTAACAAAACTAAGCCATTGAAATCGAGGAAAGAACCCTTTCCTAAAAAAAAACTAAATGAGGAGAAGAGTGTGTTGTAAAGGGACCATCTAAAGATCAAAATGTTGCCAAACCCTTTAGAACCATTTTCTGGTTTATATAGAACACACGTAACAACTCTAATATTTAATTTCCATAACAAAGGTAATGGTAAAGAAAATAACTCATTACTTTCCAAGTTCAAATCATGGATGAGTGTTTGCAAAAAGTTGGTGGAAAAAAAAGTGTCAAGGGGTCAGCAGGAACGTGCACTCGCAGGAACATGTGCACGCTCTCATGAACACGCACTTGTAGGAATGCATGTGTGCTCTCAAGAACACGTATGCACTCTCAAGAATGTGCACTCGAAGGAATCCATGTGTGATCTTAGGAATGAACAGACGTTCCTAATCCTATAGGTTTGGCAAGGCCCAAACCTCTAGTCAACATGCCACGTAAGTTTGTCAATAGGAACACATGCACGTTCCTTCTGTGCCTGATTTTTAAGTGATCTCGGGTCCATTTTGTGCTCATTTTCACACCACACCTCACAATTTTCCAAATTGGAGAAAACAAACAAGACTAATAGAGGAGGAGAAAAACATGGGATTTTTCCACTGTGTCCATTGCAAGAAAGTTATGGTTGATTTTTTGTCATTTCCTCTTGGCTTTGAAAAAAATAAAAAACAATTAGTCAAGGGTTATTGATGTAAATCCCAATGATATTGAACACTTATTAGCTAGATTCAATACACATAAGTAATACTTGAATGTAAATCTTTCAACAATTCACTAATCTTGTATAGGTTTTTTTCAAGTTTATTGTAAAGATAATGCATAGTTTTTCTTTGTTTTACACAAAGTTATGTCAATGATTTGGTTGAGATAAAATGAAATTTTTTTTTGTAATACCTTTGTCATAAGTCCACTTATTAAATTTAGTTTTTAAACTGCAACATATATTATAAAATGGAACTCAGAGACAATGTAAACAATTGACCAACAAACCAATGTGAGGAAAACCCCAACCCACTACAACCACCCAACTTAAACACCCAAATTAATGAGGGGTTGGACACATTAAGAACCCTTGTAAATCAATTAAGGGGCATGGGAGAAATAGGTAAATATTCCTTGGCCACTTCTTTGGACGTCATTGTGAGGTCCATTGCAAGTTCCCAAGGGCAATTGACTTCTATTTTTGAATATAGGGCAAGAATGTTTGAGTATTAAAACATTGGATTGGATAGAAAGAAAGTTGGAGGCTTGGGTATATTTCAAAACAAAAAATGATGTCTATTTTTATTGATCCTCGATCTCAACAAAAACCACCCATGACCGAGAGATGCATTTGCATTGACTAGTGCGTCTACCCACAAATTATTCAAAATTGGATGGATAGGTTGTACATGGTATCTGATAAACCTCCCTGCAATAACAGGGAGGTTCCTTTATATTTTTTGCAAAAAATGTGGGATGATTTTTTTTTGGGTCATCATGTCAACTACTTTGACATCGATGACTTCCAGGGGGTCGGTCAACAATCCGCACATGACTAAGAGAGTGCTAGGAATGATCCCATGTTAGGTCCTTGTCCACCTAGGTGAAGGCTTAATCCCCCTTCCCAACATCCTCCTATTGCATAGATATTGCAATAGGTACAATTAGTTATATCATCATTGACTCAGAGCCTAGTGCAACATGATAGTTGTTGCACTATCTCAGTAGGAGGTGTCTGCTAGTGGCAATAATAGAGGGGTCGGAGCTTCACCCCGTAAAATAGAGTGGAGTGAGGAGAGGGCACATGGACATAGAAATTGTCCATGTGAATATCACAAATGCCCGAGTTGTGGGAAGACTTGCTATGGACCTATGGAGGCTAGTTGACAACATAGCTTCATGGAGGAGGTTAATATCTTAACAATCTCTATTCTCTTCATTGTTATATATTTATATGGTATTATTTGTATTTATATTGTTATTTTGTTATTGTTATTTTGTAATTTTTATGTCCGTGTAGCAGACCCTCTACGCCCATGGATGCATCAGTGCATGTCTCCATCACTGATGTAAGAGTAGAGGCATCCTGCTCATTTTGGGTACCCCATAAACATGTATATGTCACATTTGATAAATTCATCGTGGTCATTTCTTTATGTTATGGAATCCTCTAATTTTTAATGTTCTTGTGTTTCTACAGGTTGTGGGACTAGACAATGCTGAGGAATTTCCATCCGGGATGGACAAGTCATTTGCATCAGAGGTATCATGTGTAGAGTTAAATATTGTTTAAATATCAAAATTGTTTTATTTATGTTGTTGCATTTTACTATTTGGTACTAATAGTTCAATATTATTAATATGTATGCAGGCTACTGACATATTCATTAGTTATAGTACTAGTCCACTCCCTGGGAATTTGGCCTCTGCTCATGGGTTACCTTACTCTAGGCCAAGGGGGTTTCCATTAGTTGTAAAACTTATGGGGGTCCATTTCTACCCACCCCCAACTTATATCTTATTTGATGCATCCTTAGTGGATGCACCCATAGGCCACACATCTGCACCACCCTTATTTCCTAAATTCTCCACCCTTTACAATCGAGAGAGATAATTCTTCTTTATAGAGTGAGTCTCTTCTCTTATACAATAAAATATTATTATTTGCTAACTAACTCCATGACAAGTCAAATAGATATTATAATAATGAATTAGTTAGACCTCTCCTCAATCCATGGTTTACCATGTTACAACATGTGGACATTAGCCTTTCCAAAGAAATTTTCCCTTATCCACAAATAGTAGTAGTATACACCAAATAATGCTCATTAAGGGGACACACCACCAAAAATAGGCATCAATCCAATTCAAATGCCAAGTGTCCACATGGAATATTCCCTCCAAGAATGTGCATGCATGCAACCACTCCACATGTGTGAATTCCAAGGTATCCAACTCCATGGATGAATGTGCAAAATTCCAAGTGGATGGGGTATCCACAACAAAGTATGTGATCAATGCCTAGCCTTGCCTAGCCTTTGCATTTCCTTGTGTCCCCTTACCTTGTCTTTCATTGCCTTGTCTTACCTTTCCTTGTCTTACCTTGCCTTTCCTTTCCATGCCATGCCATACCATGCCTTTCCATAACTTGCCATTCCATGCCATGTTTTTCCTTTCCATGTCATCTCTTTCCTTTCCTTTCCATGCCATGCCTTGCCTTGCCTTTCCTTCACTTGCAATGCCATGCCATGTTATGATTTTCCATACCATGCCATGGAATGCCATTCCATGTCATGCCTTGCCTTTCCATGCCATGCATTTTAATGCCTTGCCTTGCCATGCCATGCCTTTACATGCCTTACCTTTCCATGACATGCCTTTCTTTTCCTTGCATTTCCATGCCATGCTATGTCATGTCATGCCTTGCCATTCCATGCCTTGTATTTCCTTGCCTTGCCATGCCATGCCTTTACTTTCCATGCCTTGCCTTGCCTTGACTTGTCATACCATGGCTTTCCTTTCCATGTCATGCCATGCCTTGGTCACCTCAACACTATAGCCATTTGGATATCGCATAGCTCATATCCATGCATATAAATTACAAATTTCATCTGAAAATTCTTATCTGTATTAATGTTCAATTAATAAATGTGTGTTTATTCACATGATGTATTGACTCTATTACACATTCACAACATAATATTGAACTAGTATCCACATATCAAAGTTCCACATTTCAATTTGCATGTTTAAACAAATCATAAAACTAGCATCATCATAAACACATAACAATAAAAATAATATCCCACAATACATGAATAGATCCATATGTATACATATCAAATGTTTATATGATTCTAACTAAACCCAAAAAATACTAAGCAAAGTATCACTAAGATAAGTAAAAATCAAAGTTCTAACCTTCTAAGGCCAAAATATAAGTTGTTACATTTACAAATCCCTAGAACACAACTATGATCTAAAATAGACTAATCCATCCTTGCATTTCTTTTCATGTAGCTTCCAATTTTAACCTATACAAGAATAGATATATATCTTTCCTTAACATTATGAAAGGAAAACTTTAAATCAAAATGTGGATTGTAATGAACAAGAATCACAAAAAAAGGAACATTTCTTATCCCTAGAAAAAAAAAACATTTTTTCTAGGGACATATGACTTAAATTTATATATCAGAAATTTCATTTCCATCCAATGAAGTGTTTTTTCCTTGCCATGCCTTTCATTTTCATGCCATTTCTTTCCTTGTCATGCCATGCCATGTCATGTCATTCCTTGCATTGTCTTGCCATGCCATGCCATGCCTTACCTTGCCAAGCCATTCATTTCCTTTCCATGCCATGCCATGCCTTGAATTGCCTTGCCTTTCCATTCCATGTCATTCCATGCCCTTCCATACCATGTCATTCCATGTCTTTCCTTTCCATGTCACTCCTTTCCTCTCCTTCACTTGTAATGCATTTCCATGCCATGCCTTTCCTTGCGATGTCTTGC
>WSFP011521424.1:0-12499 GCA_009831015.1 Picea engelmannii | reverse complement strand
CATGATGATAGTTACACTGACTATCCCTACACAAATTGTCCATAAACATGCAGAGAAGATATTTCCAGGTAATGGGATATCCATTACAAATTTCAATATATTACCAAAAACAGTATATGACCGTGGTGATTGTGATCAGATTATATTGCTCAATGAAACAAGTGTTGTTGAACAAGTTCCCGTAGTTTTCTCATAATATCATTTCGTACCGGACACCACAATCATCCAATTTGCAGAGAACAACGACATTTACCCAATTGGAACCATTGGTGCATTTGTCACATTTGCAAGAAAAGTTGGCTCGCAACATATTCTCCATATAAAATATGGAAACTCGGACAACAACAATGCAATGGTATTGTTTTCCATACCCCTTTCTTTTTGTCCTTTGCTTTGGCATTCTCATATATCTCAAACATATTACACAACTATTAAATTGTTCCATGGTGCAACTACAATTGTTCGACACCTATGCATATTTATTTTCCTCAATGGAACAACAATTGCATAAAGGGAAATTTCCAATTATGATGTTCAAAAATATAACGAAGAAAAGAGATGTTAAAGAAAGGATATTTCGCACAACCCAAGCAACATTTGTAACAGAATTGCGAACAAACATAGTACAGAATCTCAAGAAACTAACTAGCTCCACAACTATTGTACATATACATATACACCTCCAGAAACAATTTGCACAAAAATAAAATGTCTTCAACAGCTTTGTGCAGTTTTTTTGTTGTACACATATATTATATTGTTCAATATATTAACTACTATGCGCATGTGTGTAGGTTGAGGGTGTTTTGGTTGCATAAAATGCCTACTCGACCCCCTTCGAGCCTGTATGTGCCAATTGCAATTCTCCTGCTTCTGCCTCTGCATTCATAAATGATGGCACAATTGATTGTCTATGATGCAGTGCAAAATTCCCTTACATATTTAGTCATTGCATCAACATTGTCATCCAAACCCTTAGCAACACAATTGTACAATGTACAATTAGAAAACATGCATTACAATATGTTCTTCCTGGGTTGACCGGATTTCCATATGAAATATACCTGCAGAAAAAGGAAAAAATTGTCTACATGCTACGTGACTTCTGCACCCATAGAAAATTTACCTTAAATGAGGACAATGACATACTTCATATCGACTGAACCCAAAAAATAAAATTACATATCATGCATTGACAAGAAACGAAACTGTGTGATCTGTTTCTATCCATGTTACCCAATGAAGATATGAATAAAGTTTTGCACTACCATGGAAAAGTGAACTGGAGATGCATAATATTGTTGAGTCCATGAATGAAAAGCATGAGGAAAAACCGCATAAAAAGTACCCAATTGTGAATAAATAAAGTCCATCGTTTGAGATATCAAAATGGCTTGCTCTTCTTAATAGAGCCATCAGGCATTTTCAATAATATTGCAAATTTTGCATTGTTCAAAGTCCATTAAGTTAAACACTGACAGTTTTTTCCAGAACTAGTAATGTTAGAACATTGTCAGGTCAATGTGATCTTGGTTCATAGTAATATTAGAAGTAAATGTTCATAGTGATCTTGGTTCATAATAATATAGCAATCGACGAATTTCTTGGTGCCCATTTGGGAGTTTGGTTATAGAGGGGATATAATGCCCACTCCTTGCTTATTTTTGCTTCTGTTGTGTTTGCCAAAATTTTGATCATGTGCTTTGGTGTTGTAGTTCAAGGTTCTCATGGGCCTAGTTTTTGGATTATGAATGGATAATAGATTTAGGATCTTAGCGCTTTTTCTATTATCTTAAGGAATATAAAGGACCTTCCTTGCCTTTTAATGCAAGCTCTGTGGAGCAAATGTAATATGTAGTTCATTTAACTAGTTTTGCTTGATTAATGAAATTACCAGAATTATTTTTTGGAAATATTTTTAAAAACAAAAAGATATATTCTATCTGAAGTCAAATGGAAATATCTTATCAACCAGACAAAATTAAAATTCAAGTTCATCATTGTTATACTTACGCTCAAATTGAAAATACAATAACTTTATTTCAACAACCCTCCATTGATTTCTCTTTATCTTTTCAATGCTTCTCTTATGCAAACACATCCTCAAAACTATAGGTATGAATCACTTTCTCTATTCTTTGATTGAACTGCCTGTAGATTTGTGTAAACAACTTTATAGTTTCCATTAGTCCTAAAGTCTACCCCTGGCTACTAAAGGGCAGAGCTACGCCACCACAAGTTTGGAATGCTCGTTCTTTTCAATTTGTTGATCAATTAGAGGGTTGGTTCACCAAGATAAGAGCATGGTGAGATTGACAATATGTATGGATGAGGGTTCTCCTTGGATACTATTTCACCAATGTCAGACAAGTGACATAATAAAGGTAAAAAATCGAGGGAAACAACAAACCATTCAATGAATAATCTGGTGCAAGAAGTTTAATACTTAAAATAATGTTTCAACACATTAATCATGTATCAAAAACACAATTATTGTCATAGGTTGCAATACAAACAAATCTTCATCAAAGAATTAGCTTTTCTCACAGGCACCCCAAATGCACCCCAGTTGCTTTAACTGATCGATAGTTCGATCTACCAAATCAACCTTCCTATTATCGAATTGGCAGAGGTGAATATTATGGGATCTAGAAAAAAAAAAATTGTGTGGATCTTGAATTGGGAAAAATTGTTGGTTATTTTAGTATTTTTAAGGCATTATCACAGTAAGAATGCAATATTATGCTAGCCCACTCTTATCTACAAAGGTTTTGAGGTCATTTTGCGCTTCCAAAAATTCCCTCCCCTTTTCTATTTTTCCCAAGTTCTTTTCTCCCTTTCTTTTCCCTCTTCTATACTTACCCATTTTTCCCTTTTCTTCTTCCCCTCTATTATCCCTTTATGGTTCTATACTTAGTCACATTTCTATGATTGTGGGTTCCTGGGTTGGTGGACTCACAGATCCTCATCTCCATCTATATCCTCACATCATGAGTCTGACTAACTGTCGATCATTTCCATACTTAGCTAATTTTATGACCACTGGTTCATGGGTTGGCGATATCGAACTCTCATGCTTCATGTTCCGTGATATACATCTTGCACCCAAAAATTTCATGATCTACAATTCGACCCTGAACTCCTCAAACTTGCAAGCTTCACTCTACCTATGATGAGTCCGTTTAACCACCCCGCCTTTACATACTTAGTCGATTCTTCACCTTCTGTTGTCACAGATTCACGGGTTCCTGGACTCCCGGGTTCACAAAATTTTCAAATCATTTTTCACTCCCGTCCATCCCTGCCACCTTCGCTCCCTTCCCAATGCACATTAATTATTCTTTTATTAGTGACAACTCACCACACAGGTTCAAAAATATTGTCATTAATAAGCAAAAATATCGAGGACGTCTCCCATTAAAACGCATTAAACCAAGATTTACGAGAGATTATGTTATCTAGTGCAAGAAGTTTAATACTTAAAATAATGTTTCAACACATTAAACAATGTATCAAAACCACAATTACTGTCACAGGTTGCAATACAAAAAAATCTTCATCAAAGCATTAGCTTTTCTCATAGGCACCCCAGTCACCTGAACTGACTGATAGTTCGATCTACCAAATCAACCTCGCTATTATCGAATTGGCAGAGGTGAGTATTATGGGATCTGAAATATTTTTTGTGTGGATCTTGAATTGGGAAAAAATGTTGGTTATTTTAGTTTTTTAAAGGCATTATCACAATAAGAATGCAACATTATTCTAGTCCATTGTTATCTACAAAGGTGTTGAGGTCATTTCGCGCTTCCAAAAATTCCCTCCCCTTTTCTGTTTTTCCCAACTTCTTTTCTCCCTTTCTTTTCCCTCTTCTATACTTGCCCGTTTTTCCCTTTTCTTCTTCCCCTCTATTATCCCTTTATGGTTCTATACTTAGTCACATTTCTATGATCGCGGTTTCCCAGGTTGGTGGAATCAAATATCCTCATCTCCATCTATATCCACACATCACAAGTTTTACCGACCTCTGTTCCTTTCCATACTTAGCTAATTTTATGACCGTGGGTTCTTGGGTTGGCAGTATCGAAATCTCATGCCCCGTGTTCTGTGATATACATCTTGCACCCAAAACTTTCATGATCTACAATTCGGCCCCAGACTCCTCGAACTCGCAAGCTTCACTCTACCTATGATGAGTCTGTTTGACTGCCTTGCCTTTCCATACTTAGTCGATTCTTCACCTCCTATTGTCACAGATTTGCGGGTTCCCGGACTCCCAAGTTCACAAAAGTTTCAAAGAATTTTTCGCTCCCATCCATCCCCGCCACCTTCACACCCTTCCCAATGCACATTAATTATTCTTTTATTAATGAAAACTCACCACACAGGTTCAAAAATATTGGCATTAATAAGCGAAAAGCTCAAGGACATCTCCCATTAAAATGCATTAAACCAATATTTACGGGATATTATATTATCATCCTCCAGCATTCATTTTAAATACTATCAGGAGAAAAGGAACATTCTCATCACCTTATGGCTGCAACTCGACAACATTTCTGTGGAGATATGTTGAATATTTTTTGGTGCGAGGACTAGAGTTTTCAGTGGTCCAAGGCTTATTCCTACTACTCATCCCCTTCTACCCAGAAGGAAGTTATCTGGATGTCTGGAATTGCGCGAGCAGGTTGTGTCCCGGAATTTTTTTAATGTAAGGAGTTGGTCACCTGGTGCGTCGAGAGATATATTATGAAACAATAGATTATCCAGTTGCAGGACCATTCTCCACTCTCCCTATCGCCTCCAGTATTTCTAAATATGTTAAGACTTTTCGAGCCAACACTTACTTTCAAAGGCGAGGATTGCATAGAGTTCTTAAAGAAGCACGATAATGGATTGGACCTCTTACTGGAATTCTTAAAAGACACAGAGGTTGTCCCCGAGGACATCACCAAATTACAGGTTAGTGCATTCAAAAACCCTTTCCGGAAAATTGCATGGATTTTCATGAGGATAATGGGACAAGAAACTACATCCAGCATCTCTCGGATGATTCTGTATATTTATATTTTACGGTGAAGAAACAATCCATCTTCGATTGGGGTAAGATGATTTCCATTGAAATCTCTTCCCAATTATCGCAATACAAAAGGGATAAAAAATTATTTATGTCATCTTATTTAATTTTTCATGATAGTGCATTATTGTCCATTCCCCATATTATCTTTGTGTAAGAAGGTAAACTGTGAATTTGACCCAGTAACCTTCTGGTATCAGACACTATGGAGACACAAGGCCTCCCAACATTTTTATGAAGTCTTTAATGATTTTGTCTCAGTTTTTAAAGGGTTGATATTTAGAAAGGATTTCCCCCGGATGTCTAACCAGGCGAGAAATTTCCTAGGTAGGAAGGGGACATTGGAACAAATGGAGAACTATAATTTTATATGGATTTTTGGATCCAAATAAAATCCTTCCTTCCTTCCATGTCACATATCTGATAGAATGTTCATTTCTGAGATAGCAAGGTAGTACACCTACTAGTTGCATTTTTTCCATGAAAAGAGAAAAAAGCAATTCATACCTCTTCCTTGGAAAGTCGAGGATTTCATATTCAGGAATATGAATAAGATTGACGAATTCACGGGCCACTTCCATAGCCTTAATTTGAAATATCATGAAAAATTAAAAGGGTTCAACCCTAATGGTACTTTTGTAGAACACCTATTGGCTGTCGGTTTCAAAAATTCTTTCATTAACGCTATCCTGAATGAAGATGGAGATAACACCTCAGGCACTCCTACTCATGACATCAGTGACCTAGAGACAATACTCAACACTAATGCGTCGTACAAGCAAAGAGGAAAAGGTCTGGGTGAGAAAAGTTCCCTATCATCGACTGTCATGCCCAAGAGTACAACATCTCGTAGAAACGCTCCAATAGCCTACCCAAGTAAGAAAGTCACACACATTTCTTCAGGCAGAGGAGGAGATAAGAACCGTCCCTCCGGAAAAATTTAAAGTTCTCATAAACTTCCCTTGAAGAAGAAATGAAAAAACATTGTTGAAGAAGAGGAGGGATAGAGGGGAGAAAGTGATATCCATGATCTCTCCCTTGAAGATATGGCACTAGAAATTGACATTGAGAAAGTGTTCCCCAACGATGACCAGGTAGAGAACATTTCTCCCCAGAACCCTCAGATGGAAATAATTGGGACTGAGACCTTCGACGAAGAAGATTATTTTTCACTTCAGATCGTTGTTTTTGACAACGAATCCAAGAATTTGATTATTAAAAAAAGATATGTAAAGAATAAGAAGGTGAAATCTCGTTCAAAGATTAACCTACGGAACATGCAGACTTCCCAGATCTCCCAAATACACCAAGGAATTGGAGATTCTCTAGACAACTCTATTGACGACCTTTAGGCAGAGAATGTCGGGTTAAAGGAGGGAATCAAAGAATTGGAGGGACCTATAATTCCCTTCCAATTTTGGCTAGTCCTTTAGCAATGACCGGGCCTACCACACCTGCAAAAAAGTTAAAAGGATCAACAAACCTTCTCACATCAGCTTGAGGCTATGTGTAAAAGAATATAAAGAAAAGAATGGAATTAATAATAGAGGCTTGGGAGATGTCAAAGAGTATGGTCTCTTTTGGAACAAGAGTACATGTTTTTCATGAATATCTACAAGCAAATTTGAAAAACGAGCAAGGTTTCTAAAAAAGATTTTGTGTAACCTAAATGGACAGTTGAATGGTATGTCTAAGGATGACACCCATACTTCCCAATATTAGAGTATCTTATTCATCTTGTAAGATAATTGAAGTTGTTAGAACACTTTAGGATTTTAAACTTTTGCATTTTAAAATCTTTTGTTTTTACCTCTTAAAAATAAAAATTCACCAAAAAAAACTTAGGGAATTGTTTTTCAATCAAATAAATCCATGATCGTTATGTATTAATATTAATAAGGCACTTACAATATCATATGTTGATGGATTCCATTAAATTTGATCAAACGGATCTCGTGTTCTCCACATTATAAACATGCCCGAATTTTAAAAGAAAACCTTCAACGGTCACTTCAGACTTCACGTTTCAAGATTTTCAAGGCATCTAAACAACAAAAACCCCGAATCTATGAACTTCCTAAATCCTGAAAATAATTCCTTGCATAATCTTTACATGGTCTACAAATGAGTTATAGAACATGTGTCATTAAAATTTTTCTTGGGCTGGCACCTGGCACTTGTTTTAAACATTCGTGTCAACTTATTCACACATTTTCAGGTGAAACGTGACATCCATATTTCTTGACATGTCATTATAAATCACATCATGAATGCCACGTCACTCCAGAAGATTGCCCTTCGGAAAAAAAAAATGCTTTCTGGACTGCCCAGGGTTTTGAAACTCTGGGGTTCCGAGGCCCCGAAATACCTATAACGGTTCGAATGTTTACTCTGGGAATTCTTCCTTCAGAGGATTTCTATCATCCTTCATTCAAAACCCCTGAATACCGAAGTTCTGGAGTACTTAAGGCTAAAGGCTTTTTGAATCATGATTAATTAAAAGATAAAAGTGATTAGTTAATGATTAGTTACTCCCGCAATTCTGCCTTCCGCAGATTTGTCTCGTCCTACATTCAAAGCCTACAAACATCGAACCGCCAAAGTATTAATGAAATTTATAAATCGCTAAGGTTAAATATTTTCGCAATCGCCAATTAATAAATTCCATAGATTTTTAATAATCACCTTGTCAGTAGATCAATATGAAGATTGATAGACTCTATGAATAAACACATTTCAAATCTCAAGTCATTCTACCATTTGCAATTAGATTTTTCCATTTAGTAATTGAGAGATTAGAGGCTACTCTTATAACAGTAAGCTTAATTTCATTTCTCTGAAAGTTATGGCTCCGCGCAAACCAGGGAAGAAGCAAGATGCATCAATAGATGATTCCAACCCAAACACAAAGATTCTCTCTGACACCACTTCGCGAATTACAGACACCATAAAGTCTTGGAAACAGGTCTACGATATCTTGGAACATGAGATTATTTTATATCCAGACGATTCAACGAAAGAAAAAGACGAGTCATTTTCAACCAATCTTAGGTTGGTAGCTCAGTCTGAATTGCACAGGATTGCTTCTCGACCAAAGATAATGCCCTACAATGACATTATAAGTTGGGCTCTAGAGCACGTTGATATTCAAACTAGAAGCATTATCAGTTACCAGAACACCTTTGTTGGCTCCTTTCGTCTGGAGGACATACAAGTAATGTATAAACTATCTTCTACACCCAAATACGCATATAATGCAGCATTTATTCTGGATTTTGAAAGGAAAGAATGCACTCAATATGGAAGAAATGACCATGACATAGTCAAGAACTGGTGGGGAAATCCAACCAAGTTTAAATCCGACGCCCATGGTATATATTCCACAACATCCTTAGATTCTCATTATTTATACATTGCCATGATGCTTCGTCAACTATTTGGAAAGAAAAACCCGACACATTTCAAAGTTGAATGGGTGTCTATAATCAATGAAGTGGACGAAGGTTATACTTTCAACTGGGCCAAAATGTTGTCGGATAACCTAGCTAGGGAGGTTGCCGAGTACAAATCGTTGAAATCAACAAGGCAACATGCTCCTTTTTACATGTCCATCTACATCATGGATGTCATTTTCTTCATGAATCCATTTCCCCTGATGAACTGAAGATGGACCTCGACTAGTTATGAACCTATACATTTCTACCACTCCAAACTATGGGAAGAAAATTCTAAAGATTTCTTTGATGAGATTTGTCACAATGTAGCGGTCTTGATTCATATAGCTATCTATGGTCACCCTCCGCCCAATATTTCAGAGCACATTATGGGGAAATTAGGCACGATTGCAGAGTGGTACATTGAACATAACTTCTCTTACATCAAAGTGTTTGGTTGCTTCGTTCCTCCCCATGCCTTTCCAAGATTCTTGCCTAATAGGTTGGTCTGCAGAGAGGTGGCATACCAAATAATTGTAGGAGGAATCACCAAAGACTTGAAAGTGGCTCAGAAAAAGGTATGGCCATCTTTTCCCATACAAATTGGCATGTTTACATTGTTAGATTTTGGTCATTCAAAAGTTGAGGCTGCAGCCTTGGAAGATGTCAAATTAGTTGACATTGAGTTCAAAAAACATGATCCTCACAAAATAGTAGAGAATCATTTGGCCCAATTCAACATGAAAATATATATACACGAAGACTCCCCTTACGACAATGTTTTCCAAAGAGCTAGATCATATGAATAAGTTGGAAACAAATTTTAGTCTCTGCCTCCTGACCAACAGGATGCTTTCCTAACCTTTCAAAACCATAGAAGGAACAACTTGCCTAGGATTTTGCAAGGAGAGTCAAAGCCCATTCCATCTTCACATGAAACTAGATCCATAGAACCCAAGTGAAGTAGCTCCACTTATGACAAAACATAACAAGTATTGAACAATAGAGATGCACTATTTAAACATATAAAAGCATCAATGTCAGGCATAAATGATCAAGAGTTATTAGCTTCCCTTAAAGTCTTCATGAAAGATGATCATGGTTCTCCCCCTTCATCACCAATTACTACCACTGTTACTTCCAGTCTTACTAGTGCAAAAAAGTATACTGCAATTATTTCCCCTATTCCCTCAGTAACTCCTATATCAACCAGTTTTGACGTTCCTAGTTCCGAAGTCATCCATCTAGACGAACTTGCCTGAAGAGATGCCCCCGTCCAGTTTCTTTTTCAATAAGAAAAGGAAATCTATCATCATAAAAGAATCTCACCAGAAGGGAGGAGTGACCACCAAGAAACACAGAATAGTATATGATGGACATGAAAAAAATGATCCTGAATTTGCAAAAGAGGTTGTCGATTCACTAGGATCATTTTCCATTGCCAACCAATGGTCAGTGGGCAATATTTCAAAGCAACTGAAAGACAAGTCTCTCTTGGTTGAACAGTTGCAGAATGAAATGCAGAGCACGTAACATGTTATCAAGAGTAGAATGAATTATGAAATAGAGCAAATCATGTTAGCCTGTAAACAACAAATGAAACAACTACAAGAAAAACTGGAGATGATTGTCTAGAATAGAAATTCCATAATTGCTCAGTGAGATAGTTCAATACAACATTTGGAGTCCAGAATAGATTCACTAGAAAAGACAAACACAGATAATACTTCATTCCAAAAACAAGCATCTGAAATCAATGAAAAGCTGGAAGCTGTTAATTAGGATCTGTATCAAAAAATGGATACTATTTAGAAATACTATAAGGCAATAAATAATTCTCTAGAAAGTATTTATGAGAAAGAAAATGATGCATGTATGGCTAGATCCAAATTTTAGGAATTCAATGTATGCAAGTAGAAATCCAATATTCCTGGTCTCGCCCCTTTCTCACAATCTAAACATGTGAAAGTTGAAATGGACTTGAAAGTTTGGGAGACAAACCTACAAGAAAGCAAGAAACTTGCTAGGGAGGCAAATGAGGCTTGTCTGAATACCTTGTCTATTGTAGAGACAACATTGGTTGAATTCAAAGGTAATGATATCTTTGAGACACTCAAGCAAATTGACATAGAAAAGAATAAAGAAAGATCTAGAAATAATAAGGAAAGTATACAATCTATCATCGAACAGATGAACCCGATTGATTTGCTCAAGATCAACGAGTTGTTGCTAGAACCTAGTTTGCAACACCAAATTACATCCCATATAGTAATGAAGATCCATGAGAAGCTACCATTGGTACAGAAGAAGGTATTTGCCTTCGAATTGAACGAGAACATTGAACCTTCAATATTTGTCATAGCATTGATGGAAATGTGTACCCAGTTCAATGCACAGTCAAATGCAAGCACATTCGAGACCAAATAAAGGAGCTTATGAATGAAATCAAACCTATTTTCATATCTAAAGTGTTGTCACATGAATCCTGGAGATGGCAAATAGTTTTTTTATTATAAAATCAAACCTATTTGCATATCTGAAGTGTTGTGACATGATTTGGATATCTTCCTCACATTTTTATTGAGGGATGAATAAATTTTGGTCACAAATAGGGGAAAAAATGACATTTGAGAGATTTTGTAAAAGGGAAAGACAAAGAAACTATCCAATTGGACTCAATTTCACAATATTGTTTATGAAAAATGTTTTTTTGGTACATGCCAAGGAGATTATAGTGATGAGTTTTCCCATTGACTACATATTAATTAACATGTTGACTACAAATTTATGGTGTTTTCTAATGTTTAACATTGTTTGATTGAATTTTTGTAATCTTAAAAAAACTTTAAATCATTTTGGTGACTACATATTTTTTTTTGTAAGAGGTTTTATATAAAAAGGGCCTTCAAAAAACCAGACCAAAATTACAAAAACTTGATAACAATTGGATTGTAGTTACCGAACTGCCCCAATAAAGGGGAAACCAGTTCAGCCAGTCATTTGGTGACTACATATTAGATAACATGTTGAGTGCAAATTTATGGGGTTTTCCAATGTTTAATATTGTTTTATTGAATTTTGTATTTTTTTTTTAAATTAAATCATTTTCCTACACCTATTGATAGATGAATTGAATCTCTTTCTACAATCATTTAAGAGGCTCTTTAATCCATAATTAAAGATGTACGATTATGTCTTTTTTTCCCTGCCCATTACTTCCATTTAAATAAAAACTACTCTAGTGCGGCATCTGCAGCTCTAGCTCCTTACAATTTACATGCAAGGATAATTTGTGATAGGGTGTCAGATTCAAATATAAAATTTTGTTGAGCATGTTTCCAACACGTGTGACTTTATAAATGACATAGTTTTGTGGCCACTAGCCCTCTAACAAAAACAACAAATCAATGAACATATACAACATGACAACTTAGTTTATTATTTGGCAGAAACTACACTCCCATACAACACTTGTTTTAATATATGTTTAGTTAACTACTTAATCACTAAATTATACAATTTATTTTAATATATATTTAGTTAATTACTTAATCACTAAATTATACAATTTATTACCCTCCAAATTATCATGTCAATGTATATATTTAGAAAAAAAAACCATTAAAAGAGTCCTTACTGGGAGAAAAAAGACTACTACATTGGTATATATGTCAATGTATATATTTAAAAAAAGGAAACCATTAAAAGGGTCCTTACTGGGAGAAAAAGACTACTACATTGGTATATAACCCTTTCCCTCCAAACATCGTAATAAAATGTTCAAAATGAATAAAAACATTACACAGAACCTGAAATTCCGTTAAAGTATTAACGGAAAATACTTCCATTATTAGTCCCTGCCGGAAGGCCAAGGGCAGGGACTATAGCGATGAGTTCATCGCTGACTTTCAATTAGTTTATAGTTGACTTCGAAATATTTGTGAAAATGGTAATGTTTAACATAGGAAATATATAAACCTCATTTTTT
>ML893472.1:0-12499 GCA_009831015.1 Picea engelmannii | reverse complement strand
GCCCTGAAAGGTCATCCTAATGGCCAGACTAGGGGAATGGGATGGATGAGCGGGGTATAAGATGTAAAATGATGAAAGATGGTGGGAGCGGACGATGGCTCTGCAAATCCCCCTCAGTGGCTAACCAAGACCCATGAATACCAACTTGCTAAGTTGCCCCATCAATCACCCCAACAATGGTCAAGCGGATTAGTGTAAGATCCAAGCAGTCGTCAGAAATGAAAGGAACCTAATGCATATATAAGAAGTTTATAACAATCAAATATGACACATACCATGATACCTCGGACCAATTACCTCATGGAGCAAGAGTCCTCTCTGATGCAAGCCCAGGCCGGTGGTGATGGAAACTGCTACTGCTGACAGGACAAATCTGACGAAGAAGAAGAAAGATGGGCCCTCCAGGGCCATACTCAAGTCAACCCTGCTCTCGGTACTCCATGTCTAGGACCATGTGGGCCTCAAGACATGATCTCCTAGTTATTCCTAGATATCGGGGATAACAGTGCCAAAATCCTAGGTACCAAAACCCTAGGTCCACATAACTCGCATTTTAAGGACTTCACCTACCTGTTCTTCCTTCTTCTCTGCGAGGAGCTCCAAAGCACCCATCAATGTCTTCTTCCGCTTGTTGACTTGTCCATGACCTATCCTCTTTGTTGCTTTGTCTTTCTCTTTCAACGATTTGCTTTCCTTGACTTCATTCCTTATTTTATGCTTATTTAACCACTTCAACCCCTCCTCGGTTTGTGTGTCTTCCGCGCACTTCATACTTTGTATTTCTTCTTCTTTAATCTTCACTTTCTTCCTTAATACCTAACCAAGGGCCAACAGGCCCCCAACACTTACATGTGACTCATCCCGAGTCACTGCAGGGTCAAGCCTCCAGTATTACTTCGACTGTAGACTGCCTTTCTGCTCTGTCCCTGCTATCATGTGCAAACTATATTTTCTGTGTCTGGTACCCAATTTCAACTGCACCTAGTACCTAGACCCTTCTTCCTTGATTTTACTGGGATTTGCGAGGCAGCTGGTTGTCATAATACAACTTCAACTGGCTCCCATTTACTAAAACATCCTTCCATTCTCCATTAAGGGTCTTCAACTGCGCATCTCCACCCTCTGTAACATAGGAAACCTTGAATGGCCCAAGCCAGTGTGTCCTAAACTTTCCTGTATGCTTCATGAACTTGATGTCGTATAAAAGTACCAAATCTCCTTGTTTAAATGTTTTCTTCTTGATATGTTGGTCATGGTAAGCCTTTTCTCATTCTTTTTGTACCTGTTGATGAAATCCTGGAATGAACCTGTCTTCTTCTACTTCCATCAACTACGCAAGCCTATCTTGAACAACGTCGGTGTTGTCCATACCTGTGAATGCTACAATTATTAAACTAGGAACCAAGTATTCCATAAGTACCACTGCTTCCAAGCCATAAACTAGCTTGAAGGGAATCTGCGTTGTTAACTTTTTGCAAGTAGTCCAATAAGCCCATAACACTGTTGGAATTCTCAAATCCCAATCATCTTTGTTAACACTGCAAATCTTAGTCAACGTTTTTTCCAAGATCTTATTGAAATCTTCGACTGTACCATTCGCATGTGGCTGGTATGGTGTGCTCTTTTGATGGTGAATTTTGAACTCCTGAGTCAAGGCTTCAATAGTTTTGTTAATAAAGTGTGTGCCTTGATCACTCATAAGGATCTTCGGGCATCCAAATCTAGTTATGATATCATCAAAGATGAATCACGCAGTTGTAGCTGCACTGCAATCTTTGACTGCTCTAGCTTCTACCCATATGGTCAAATACTTTGTAGTAGTGATAATGTATCGAGATCCTGTGTGCTTTCCTGGTGGGTTGATATCTCCCACAAAGTCAATGGCCCATTTCTCAAATGACTATAAAGTTAGTTGAGGTGCTAAAGGCATCTAATCCCTTTTGGATGGCTTCCCTACTCTTTGACATACATCGCACGCTCTGTAGTATTCCTTATCATCCTTATGTAAAGTATGCCACTAGAGGCTAGCTCTGAGAACCTTCTACATTGTTGCTTTCCCTGCATAATGTCCTCCTGTGATGCCTCCATGTGCTTCTGCAAGGATCAATGGTCTTTCACACTCCATAACACATCTTCTTAAGATCTCATCTAGTCCCATCTTATATAACTGTCCAATTATAAGTTGAAAATATATAGCGTGGACTACCAACTGTTTCTTCTGAATAACTGTATACTCGTGAGGTGCCATTCCTGTGGACAAGAACTGGACTATCTTGGCAAAGTGATCATTGACTTTTATGATGGCCAACAACTGTGCATCTGGTAGTGTATCATCCAAACCGGTAGGTTCCTCTCCGTGTTCTAACCTTGATAAGTGGTCAGGTCCCTTATTCATTCTTCCTGGCTTGACCACTATCTCAAATTCATACTCCTAGAATAATAGTAACCATATGCATATTCTCCCCCCAAACACTAGCTTGTTAACTAAGTACTTCAATGCAGAATGATCAATGAACATCTTAAAATTTCCTCCCAACAAGTAGTGTCTAAAATTCTGCAGCGCATATACCATATGTAAGCCTTCTCTTTCAGTGGTAGTATAACTCATCTCAGATGTGGAAATCTTCCTGCTAGAAAAGGCTATAGGGTAGTCAATATCTCTTGCACCTAGTTGTGCTTAAACTGCTCCTAATGCAATGGATGAAGCATCGACATGAACATTGAATTCCTTACTCCAATATGGAAAAAACAAAATAGGCGCAATGACCATTTTCTGCTTTAGTGTGTTGAAGCTCTGCTAGCATTCTTTTGTCCATTGAAACTTACTATCCTTCTTTAATAGATTTTCCATAGGTGTTGTTATCTGTGCGAAACCCTTAATGAACTTTCGATAATATCCATTGTGTCCCAATGCAGTGTGCAACTGTCTAACCGAAGTAGGGGGAGGTAGATCAACAATGATAGAAATCTTGGAAGGATCTACCAACAACCCCTGTTTACACACAATGTATCCTAACAACACTCCAAAAGGTGAAAACAAAATACACTTCTTCAAGTTCAGGGAAATCTGACATTGCCTGCACTTATCTAACATTAGTCTCAAACATTCAATATGATCTTTTAGTAGACTAAAAATGGTCCAGTCATCAAAGTCTTCCTCCAAAAACTTATGTAAAAATTCCTTAAATGCTTCGACCACCACCATGGAAAATATGGCTGGTGCATTCTTCAAACYAAAAGGCATCACAGTGTACTGAAAAGAACCCCATTMTGTTGCAAATGTAGTCTTATGTCTGTCTTCCTCCAAAAACTTATGTAAAAATTCCTTAAATKCTTCGACCACCACCATGGAAAATATGGTTGGTGCATTCTTCAAACCAAAAGGCATCAYAGTGTACTGAAAAGAACCCCATTCTGTTGCAAATGTAGTCTTATGTCTGTCTTCCTTAGCAATTATGATCTGGTGATAGCCTGAAAATCCATCTGTGAATGAATAAACTTCATGTCCTCCTACATTATATAGAACTTCATCGCTAAAAGGTGTAGGAAATGGATCATATGAACATACATCATTCAATTTCCTTAGATCTACACGGATTCTGATTTCTCCTAACTTCTTATCTTGGACCACCATAGGGCTGATCCATTCAGATTCTTCAACTGGTTCTATGATTCCTGCTTCCAACATTCTATCTAATTCAATCTTAACTTTATGCTTGTATTTGGGATTCAGTCTGTACGACCTCTGCTTGACAGGCCTTGCATCTTCTTTCAAAGGAATATTCATTTCTCCCATGGGCCCTTTAATGCCCTTCATGTCTATGAACTTGGTTGGAAATAAGTCTTGATACTCATGCAATAGTTCTGTAACCTTACTAATAGTAGCATCATCCCAATAGTCTCCAACATTCACTAACTTAGGTGTCTGCTCTGTTCCAATATTAACCTTCTTAATTTTAATAGGCTTCCCAGCAAAAGGTAATTCAATCCCCGGCCCTTATATATTTCTTTGTCCTTCAGTTTCTGAAATGTTCACATTCCTAGGGTCATCATCCTCATCAACATTAATATTATAAAAACCATGTAACCTCTGAAGAGGTGCAATCCATTCATCTTCTTATTGTTCAAAAGGGAGGTTAGGTACTTCCTCAAAGACCTTCTATCTTACAATTTGTAAATCTTGATCTACTGTGGGGTACTGAATTTCAATTAGGAATGTAGCTATAAAGTTATGGGTCATACCATACCAATATGTAGTGGCTAAGCGCAGTTCTTCTTGAAGATACCAGTTGATAGGTGTAGTATCTAAGGTGTTAATGAACTTATGTACGAAATGTTCTTTAGGAATGTTTCTCCAGGCTTCTTCACAACTTCGCATATGGTCCTTAGAAAAAATCTGACCTGTGTATCGAACTTCGCAGCCTTCATCTTGGTCTGAAAAGAACACTGTCAACAAGGTATGACATTGTACCCATTCCATGATGTTCGTCTTGTGGTCTTCCCACCATCTAGCTGGTGTTTCTTTCAAGGCTTCGTCTAGTGCCAACAACCTCTGTTGTATTGGTACTTTTGACACGAAGTTTAAATTTTTCCTACCCTTCAAAACCAAAGTTTCATCTTTTCCTAACTCATGGAGCCGCCCTTAGTCCAAAAGGGGAGTCATAATCTTCTATTCCTTTTCAGATTTCGAGATTCGGTTCCTCTCGAGGTATGATCTTCAACCACCCCATTTTCCTGGTGCCGAAATCCCGAAGCCGTTTAACATACTAAAAAAGTATAAAAAATAAAANGGGGAGAATTAAAGGTTACCCTTTCCGTCGCTTTCCACAAAGCACTCTTTAACCCATAATTAACTAAGCTCCTAAACACAATCATCATTCCCTTAATATTTCGCGATTCGGGTTTTTCTTTCTACTAAAGAGCTTTCGAACTCTCATCCATTGAACTCCCAATCCTCATTTTACCGAAAAGTTAAAAGGATAATTAATCATTAACCTTGATTAATTAAATCTCTAATACGTGATTAGCACCTCACTAATCGGATGTTCAATCCCTCCACATGCACTCCCAAAATTCCTCCCTGACAAACTGGTGTGTAGGGAGGTAGCTCATTAAATAGTAACAGGTGGAATTTGGATAGAACTAAATACAACTCAAAAGAAGTCTTGGTCGGTCTTTCCTGTCTAGATTGGAAAATTTTCACTTCTCAACTTGGGTCATTCCAAAGTTGAAGCGACAGCGCTGGAGGAGGTCAAATTGGTAGACCTCGAACACAGGAAGCATGACCCTTACCAGTTAGTGGGAAAACACATGGCCCACTGTAATATGAAGGCTTATGAACACGAGAAGTCCCCTTGTGATGACATGTTCAAAGGGACTAAGACCTATGAGGAAGTTTTAGAGAGGGTACAGATACTCTTGTCCGACTTGCAAGCTAGTTTTCAGACCTTCCAGAAGAATAGATGGAGTGGTCTGCCCAAAGTACTGCAAGGAGAAGCAATTACCCTTCCTCAGAAACAAGAGGATACTCCTCCAGGTTTTGGACAAGAGGCACACGATAAAATCAATCCTGAAGAATTCCCTCGGGAGATTGAAAGGTCTTCACAAAATGAAGAGGCCTTACAGATATAAAATCCAGAGACAGAAGCAGAGAGGAGGCCCAGGACTCCTCCTGAGTCCAGTAAGTCTACTCCTCCTTCATCACCTATTGTCAATGTCAATATACCTAGGGCCATGGGAGAGACAAGGTCTACAGAGCTAGGAAGTCCCATAGTTTCCTTAACCCCTTTACAGTCCTCCTTTGGGTTCCCACAAATGGGAGCCATATATGTTAGTGACCTCACCCCTATCTCTAGAGATGAGATCCCTCCTTCTGATTATTTTTTCAGCAAAAAGAGAAAGGTTGTCCTAAAACAAGAGATGTATATGAGAGAGGGGGGTATGGTGAAGAAGCATGGAGCCTTGGTAGATGGATAGAATTTGGAAGAGGAGGATTTCACTACAGAGGTAGCAGGCTCCATGGGAGCCATGGAAACGACAAACCTTTTTAATGTGGAGAACATGAGATCAAGGATAAAGAAGAGTAACCACACAATAACTCAATTGAAAGACTAGTTAAAGAATGTTGAGAAAAACATTAGAGAAGAGGTGAATAAAAGATTGGAGCAGCCCAAAGTTGTTGAAAGGAAAGAAATTCAGTCACTCAAATCAATCCTGGATGAAATGAACCAGAAGATACAAGTAAGTCAGGTGCAGGTTACTCAGCAAAAGGAGCTCGTAAAACAGCTACAGGCTAAGTTAAATTTGGCAGAAGGTCGGGTTGTAGACTTAAAGGCTCTCCAGACCCTCTCGCTGGAAGCATATGCAAAGATAGAAGCTGAGCAATAGAAATTAATCTCCAAAATAGAGATCATCCAGAATCACTTTGAAGAGGTAAACAAATCCTTTGATAACATTATTTTACTAGAAAAGGAGGCTAAAGCTGTAAGGAATACTTTCCAGAAAGTAGTTGCATGTTCGGGAAACAGGGAGATGTCGAAATATCTAAAGCTTTATGTCACTGAACAGATAAGAGGAGACATCATGCTTAAGGCATGGGAAACAAATATATCCGAAAACAAGAAGATAGTCAGAGAAATCAAAGACGACTGTGAGGGAATCTTTGATTCTTTGGATAAGCAAGCGTTAGGTATCGAAAGAAAGGATTTCTCTGAGCCATTGGGGCAGATAAACATTGTGAAACCACAGTTGAACTGCAAAGAAAGCTTTCAGGAGATTCATGCGGAGATTTCACAGTTGAAGGAAATCAACGCCAACCTGATACACAGATGGCTGGTATAGCCCAATTTAAAATTGCAGGTGATCAGGTTTGCCGATAAAGGTTTTGAAGACCAGCTTCCAAAGATACAAAGAAATTTTTATCTGTTTGAAACTAAAGATCTTCCGACACCACCCAGAATTTTTGTTCATTTTTTGGAGAAGTGTATTGAATGTATAGCTTCAAAAGAGGGAGAGAATTCAACCAAACAATGAAGTATCATTCAAAAGCTTATACTTTTGAAATGATAGACCAACAAAAGTTAATCATGCAACGATTAAGGTTGCAATTTTGTAACTATCTTTTCCCCTAAAAAGTAGGAAATCGTTAACCATCAAGTAGTAATGATCTTGTATAAATAGGAGGGGATAAGACTAAAAAAAGGCTTTTTTCTTTCTCTAAAAAGACATTTTTTGATGAAAGTAATTTTGAAGAAGCTCTGAATTAATAGAAATGCAGATTGAAGATTCCAGATTTTGTCACGTCTGAGTTATGTGTTCCCCTGTCTTTTCATATTTTCTTTCATATGTCTAATTGATGAATGCTCTGCTACAATTTAGTGCAACCTCTATTGTGGAAATTATTATTCTTGTCATTTAAATCATCTACATTTTTTCCTCTGTATCTGTTATCAACAAATACAAGACCTGTAAATGTTTATATTTCAATATCATATGCTTCATTAATATTTTCTTGTTTCATAGTCTTATGTTACAGCGTGAGATTCCTCTTAAATTGATGCCTCACCTTGTTAATAGCTTTGTGTTTTCCCTCATATCATGCATGTTCCCTTTCCTTTAAATTTAACTCAGATACAAGAAACGACCTTTAATTTAGTCATCCTATTAATTCTTGTTTTAAAATCTTTCCCTTTACATTGTGAAATAGAGATAACGAAGCCTAAAACGAAAACACTGAATTATATATTCCTTACCTTTTATCCTTCATGACAATACCAGTTTCAAGGCAGCCTAACATTGAACCCGGTCTTTCGGATCAAACCAACATTGCTTTAAATCTATTTAACACTATCTTGCAAACAACAAATAGCCGGGTTGAGTTAGAACGTTCATGGGCATCAATTGAGAGAGATATCAACATTCAGGAAAACTAGGAATTTCGACAGAGACAGTTGAGTAACCAATTATAGCCCTCACCTTTAATCACCGATTTTTCTGTCCTCAAATTCCTCTATCTTTTTAGATGCCTTGACAATATACTTTAGAGCCTCAAAGTATAAACTCGGGAACAACAGGTACAATTCCTTCAAATTCAAGTAGAAATATCTTTAAATTATTCAAGCCATCAAATGTAGGAAGATTACTTACTTTTGTGCCAATCTAGCGAACTGCCTTAGTCAATCTGGCACACCTCTGCATAGAGACTCCATACATTCTATTCTGCCAATTTTCCAATGCTTCTTCTGAATCTGACGAGCATGCACTATCACTTCGCCAACTTACATTTCCATCTGTTGTATGATTAATATAATCTCGTTGTCCTGCTGTCAGTTTATAGATGTTCTCTAGCTCGTAGGCACGGTCTTCTTCTCTTATAGGTTATGTTTATATGTGACCTTCAACAGGATCAAGAGGTGCAATGACCCTAAGGCTATCACCCTCAAATGTCATTCTTCTCTTTTTTAGGTCAACAATATTCAAATTGTTCAAAGCCCAATCAATACCCAAACACGCAGGATAAGGACAACTATCATCAACAATCTCGATCACTTCGAAGTCTACAATGTTGGCATGTTTACAGGAAGAGTGTGCTTATCATTGAGGGCAAGAAAAACAACGACGATGGTATGTTTACAGGCAAGAAAAGCAGCTATTATGGAAAACAGGGAAAGCATAAGTTCAGGAGAAGAAGCGTAAGCTCAGGAGAAGGAGAAACCAATATGTAGAGATCAAATCTCAGAAGAGATTGCACTTTGCGCTTTCTAGAAGTGTAGCCAAGGTCCAAGAGAAGGACTCACAAGAGGATAAGGTCGAGAAGCTATCCAACACTTGGAAGCTCAGGAGAGATAGGAGTCATCGGTCTCAGGGAAGATTGAACCGTTGATTTGGCACCCGTGGATATCGGGAAATCAAGAATTGGGAGAATAGAGGTGAGCCAACCTCCACGGTCGCGAAACGCGAAATCCCGATCTGCAAGAGAGTTGATCTGATTCATTAGATCGTGGGGAGCATGAGTCGTTGATTTGGCACCCATGGATATCGGGAAACCGGGAGTCGGGAGAAGGGAGATGAGTAGTCCTCCAACTCCATGAAATGAGAATTCACAATGAGATCTGAGCCGTTGGATCCAGAGGACACGTGGCTGGAGATCGAAAAAGTCAAAGGCAGAGTTGCAGGAACTTGCAAGGTCCGAGTTCACGATTTGATCACAAAGGGTTGTGGGACATTGATCGAGAGTGGAGGATAGCCGTTGGATTAAAGGGACACATGTTGTTGGATCATGGACTCCGAGTGAAATGCTCTGGAAGCAAGAGCAGTTTGAGATTTGAAATCCTTGGAATGCAAAGTTCCATTAGTCGTCGGATCAAGTTCAAGTGGAAGGACAAGATAAGCTAGCAATCCTGCATCGCAAAAAGATCGAGTTGTCGATCTAAGATCCTGATCGAACGAACAACGGTCACTTCGGATATAAATATGCGAGGAGGTTACGCTCCAGAAATTTTGAGATTTTAAAAACCCAAAGCTCGAAAATCCAAAATGAATAAGGACCGTCAGATCTGGAGATCAGACAATGACCATTAGATCAGGGAGATCTACATCAACAGATTACGTCAGAAAATATCATCCTCAAGTACACATGGAAGAACACGTTAGCAAGGAGACGTGGCAGACCACGTCAGAAAGGAAACGTGGTGCAATCAGACAATGACAAGTGTCAAGTTGATTCGACATTTCAGGTACGTGGAAATCACAAATCTGAGTGACACGTGGCAACTTCTCGGCTCGTGACTCGTCATCGAATGACGCAAGAGTTACATCACTCCGAGAGTTTTTCTTCAGGAGTTTTACCACCAATACTTGCCCAAAGACACAAAGTCCTGAATGCTAAAGACTCGAAGTGGATATGAGTCATTCGATCTGAAGATGACTTCGGGTGTATTCTCGATCATTGATCGTGTAGCAGGATACATGTCAACGGATCGTGAACTCTAGGCAAAACTTCTTCGGGAAAACGCGAAGGATAAAGGTTTGAGATTGTCGAAGGCCGAAGTCCCGGATTAGAGGAGAACCGTCGATTGAAGAGGACATATGTCAACAGATCTTCCATTCCGGAAGATATCCAGTCGACAACAACAGGGTTTGAGATTTGAAAGTCCCAGAGGCCGGATCACGAAGTAAATCTCAACCATTGATGTAGGAAGGTGAGATCTGGTCTGCAGACTTGAGAGGATAGATCTAAACCATATGTTCAGGAGCACCGTCAAGATCATGAGATGGACGATCGTGCTTCATTACGGGGCAAGAACATGCTCGGGCCTTAATTTTTCATGAGCGGACCACAATTGAAACCACGTTTTTGGAGAAAGGACGCGTGGAGGTTTGTAATGAATTGCGAGACGAAAAGAAGGTTTCCCTCAAACTGCCTATGGACACGCCCGCAATCGCATGGTCACATGAACTCATCTCCCAAGGTCATATCTAGGGAAGAGATAGCATGTTGCTAAGCTCCATTTCATAGTTCGGGAGATTGAGAGTTGGGAGAGTCAGGCTGACTCACGACAGATGACTTGAAACGCGAAGTCCTGAAGTGATTGGCCTCAAGTCACGAGAAGGAAGGGGCTTAGGAGCCAAAGGATCCAAAACCGACTGACTGTAACTACCAGAGAGGATGAAGAATTGCGACTGACAGAGAAACAATGTGTTCTCATGATAACTGGCAGAAAAGCCAAAGAACCTTGAATAACGGCCAAAGAAGATGAAGAGTTTGTATGATGATCAAGTAGATGAATCGACGTGAGAAATACATGTAGAACAAAAAAGTGAATGTATTATGTTGGGTAGCCATGTAGTCGTGAGGATGAGATGAAGTGAACGACCCATAGGGAGAACTTTGACGTAGTGAAGAGGCGCGGCATGAAGTATGCAGAAGGTGCACAGAGAGTATAAAAATGTAGAACAAAGAAGAGATGGTTGCTGCTATTGAGTGTGATTCATGGGGGTAGAAGCATGTTGTTTGCAGGAGCTGAAGCGCACAGAAGAGGCATGGTTCATAGAATGGAAAGAAGACACAATGTATAAATCATAGAAGAAGCAAGGAACACAAATGCATATATGAGAGAAGAACAGAAAGCGCAGTAGACGCAAGGAGAGAGACATTGATGTAGGAAGAGAAGAGAAGTGTAGCAGAACAATTATGAGACTAGTAAGCCATAGATAAATGTTGTATCACTATGATAAATTCAAGAAAGCAAAGATTTATATTTCAGGATGGTAGGGAGGTTCTAGGGAGGACTGTTGTCCTCTGAAGTTTCAAGTGGGTGATTGAACACAGGGAGTTGTAGCTTCCATCTGGTTTCAGCCAGAAAAACCAGGGTGGAAGGGTGGTGCAAGGGAGAACTATTGTTCTCTGTTATACAGGTTGGTTCCTGTGTGACTGGAAGTTGGTGCTTCCATACAGTTGGTGTTGGAACACTTAGGGAGTTGGTGTTTCCTTCTAGTGGGTGCTAGAGAAACCATAGAGTTTGTGCTTCCTTCTAGTGGGTGATAGAGAAACCAGAGAGTTAGTGCTCTCAGAAAGTTCCAGCTTGCAAAACAGAGGTGGTAGCCTCATAATGAGTTGGTGTTCATAAGAATGATAATGTACATAAAATAAAGATTACTTATCATATCAAGACGAAGAGGTTTTTCCCTTTATGGGTTTCCTCGGGAAATATTTGTCTCTGTATATTTCATATGTGTGATTGATGTTGAATATTCTATTTCTTACCTCCCTGCATTGTTGTGATTTCCATTGAGTGCTTTGTAAAGAGTTTAAAATAAGCATAATTGTTTAGGCATGGTAACAACTGATTTAGCCCNTTATTTAAGGGTAGATACTAGAGCTTAAACATGACTATCCATGGAGGAACTTCAACCAATAAGCCCCCCCTGTTCAATGGAACAAACTTTGGCTTCTGGAAAGTTAGGATGAGAACCTACGTAATGGCTTTAGGTTCAAATGTCTAGGATGTGGTAGAGACTGGTTATGTAAATCCGGTTGTACTAGCTTCTAAGGATGAAAAGCTAGAATTCAGCTTCAACACTAAGTCTATGAATGCTATTCTGAGTGGGCCTACAGAAGAAGAATTTGTAAAAGTTATGCACTTAGAATCTGCCAAAACAATGTGGGACAAACTCATTAGCAGTTATGAAGGTAATGAGAAGGTAAAGGATGTCAAGCTTCAAACCTACAGATTACAGTTTGAACAACTAAAGATGAATGAGGATGAGTCAATTAATAAATTTTTCTAAGAGTTGAGGAGCTTGTGAATTCCATGAAAGGTCTTG
Source organism: Picea engelmannii (assembly GCA_009831015.1). Classification (NCBI taxonomy): domain Eukaryota; kingdom Viridiplantae; phylum Streptophyta; class Pinopsida; order Pinales; family Pinaceae; genus Picea; species Picea engelmannii. The sequence goes on along the minus strand of ML893472.1, from coordinate 175 downwards.
GTGAGAAGATTGAAAACGTATTATTAGTTCAAAAGATATTAAGATCTCTGCCTGATAGATTCAATCCAAAAGTTTATGCAATAGAAGAACTGAATGATCTTAAGACTCTGTCTATTGATCAACTCCTAGGAACTCTAACTGCTTATGAAATGAGGATTAGTAAAGATAAATCTAC
>WSFP011521418.1:0-12499 GCA_009831015.1 Picea engelmannii | reverse complement strand
TGATTCTTCTTTGGAGGGTTTTCAGGCACCCTTTTGTTTCTAAGATTATATTGTTTCTGGAACTACATGATGACATTCTGCAACCCTATTTGATAATATTGTCTCTGTTGATGACCTATCATCATTTTCCTGCATAAAAATATCGTTATCATCCATGAAATGGTCATGGTTAGCATTCATGAATTGATCATGCTCTTCTTTGGTAAAAAACACTTCAAGAGCCTAGCTACCATCGCAACAATTCATGTTGTCTTCAAAATAGCCATCATAATTCTCATTCACATAATTATTTTGGAAATGAGGTCTGATTGGCTAATCCCCCTGGTTTCCTTGATTTCCTTAATTCCCTTGATTTGCTTGATTCCCCTGATTTCTTTGCCTTATTTGTGGGATTGTTGGTCTCCTCTGATTTATGATTGGAGCATCAGTTTGTTCTCAGGTGTTAGGCTTGTTATCTAAAGCCATTCTCTCCATCATCTTTTCCATAGTTTTCATGATTTCCTCAAACCTTTCTTCTGATGTTTGTGAGGTTGAAGGATTTTCTTTATATTGAGTTTTGTTCATGTCCCTGTCAGAGTCAGCTTTGATCTTACCTGAAGCCATCAAGTTCACTTCTACTTCTATTGCATCATTCATCATGTCATCTAATGAAGACTATCTTCTCTCCCTCAATAATAAAGCAAAATCACTCTCAAAGGAATCAACATATTTGAGTTGGGCGGCTCTAGGGGGTTGGTTCTACCTCAGCAAGAATAAGATTATAGACTTTTACAAATCTGGCTGAAAATTCTTGCACTGTTTCGTTAGGGGATCTCTTCATATTGTTATACTGAGTCAACAATTGAAGGGGGTTTTTCTTATCACCCCATTTGGCGAGAAAACTGGTTTCAAAGGCTTCAAAATCTATAATACTGGCTGCCAGTAGAGCTCTGAACTACTTTCTCACTTCTCCTGCAAGACTCTGTGCAAACAATCTCATCTTTGCATCTTCAAAATCTACTTCCAAGTCTATGAAATCATTAAAATAGTCTAAATGATTTTGAGCTGACACACTTCAACATCATATAATTTGATTCTTAGATTATACTCCCGGGGCAAATCATGCAACTGAGCATAAAGTGCAAGGGGGGCGAACCTAGCTGCCATAGCTGCTGTGAGGGGTTGAAGTGGTGGTTGGTTTTGAGTATGGATCACAAGAGTTTTAGTAGAGGTGGCTAAGATCAAATCCTGGAACCTCTTTTCGTCAAAGATGGTCTCGTTCAAACAAGATTTTGACTTTGTTCTAAATAGAGTTTGTTCAAATTTCACATCAAACTCAAGATCTTCAATGCTAGTTACTCCATCTTTGGGAAAGGATAGGTTTCTGTCTAAGCGTAAATCTGGGCTTATTTTCTTTTCTTTTCTTTTGTGTACAATCTTTTTAGGATCAGACACAGGGATTGCAACTTCTAGGTCTGGGTTTCTCCTGGTGTGAATTATTTTGGGAGCCATGATTTCTAGCTCACACTGCTTGGTGCAACTGGCCTTTTGGCAATGGAGTCGTTAGGGTAATAATAATAATCTCAGCCAATAAGGTGTTTGATCCACTGTCACCCTCAGGGATCAAAACTAAAGATTTAAGTCGTTCTTTCCCAGGGAAGATTTCTCTTTCATTCCCGACAATGACGCCATAATGTTAGCACTCTGTAAATTTTGTCTGACTGATAAACAAATGACAAAGGTAACTGTTTCAACCAACTTTAGAGCTGGGCACTAGCCTGATCAACTCAGAGAGGGCTCCCTCGTGTCACTTGATAAATCAATGGCTAGATTGGGTTTGTTTTGGGGGTTTTTATAAAGTTTCCTGGCAAAGAAGGGGAAGGAATCTTAGGGCTATGGAGTCGAAATTCTGAATGTGAATGAAAACAATGACTGGCCGGTAGAACTCTCCAGAGGACAATGAGCCAATGAATCTAATTTGTTTAAATATATTTAAGCAGGCCTTAAGAAGAAGGAGAAAACAAATAACTGCATTAGAGCATTACCGAAATGATTTTTGAATTAGTTAAGAGGAAATTTACACAGTTTAAATTTCTTAAGCCGAGAGCATCACAAGATGAATTATGAGCTTTTAACTATCCAATTTAAACAAAAGACAGTGCAAATGGAATTAAAGAAAATGGGAAATAGAGACTTCAAAACTCATATCACCACCATTAGAAACTTTTCATAGAGACTTCAAAAGCTTCTGCATATGTATTCAATTCAGCTTCAGAAAATTACAATGCAGTTTAGAACTAAGAAGGTTCCCTTGCACTTCTGCCAACGTTAATTCATTCAGAACTTCTATTATTTATACAGTTCCAGTTTCCTTCTAGTTAGGAATTGATTACAATAGATGAAACAAAACGTTTCAGATTCTAAAACTGACTATAATAATTACAAGCTAACGGTTTCGGTAGGTGAACCGATTTACAATGATTAAACAAAAACGTCTCATAAACTAGAGGCTGATTTCTCTGACTGCTCGACTTTCGTCTTCGCCATTTGTCTTGCTTTGACCTTCTGTCGAACTTGCTAATCTGGTGACACTTGGAGGCTATTTGTTGGTTCCTGGAAAGTTGCATTTTATCTTGCCTATCCGCACGATCTCTTTCCACTGTAACTCAGAAGGGATATCATAATCCATCATTTCCTTTATCAGGATCTCCAGGTCGATGCAAGTGGCATAAGTCATAGTTGGCAGTTCGACCTTTACAGTCTTGAACTGGTTTAAGATCTCAAAATCTGTGGTCAAATATTCCACCAGATTTGTTCCTTTCAAGTTTTCTTCCAGGCCTTCGAACTTGGAATGATCCATCCTGCACTGGGCGAGAAGAGAGTCGTATTGTTCTTGATCATATAATTTCCCTTTTCCATCCCAAAATGGTGGGAGGCCTTTGATGAACAATTGCTCAAACATATCCTTGAACTCTTGTATACTCTGCTCCATTTACATGGCTTGGGCTTGAACTGACTTGAGCATATTATGCTTAGCAATGATCCTCCTGGCCCAAATGATCAGTGTAGTTCTATCCTTGAGCCTAATGGTCTGAAGTTTAGCAGTGGGAACAAATTTTAGAATATTTATAGAGTTATGGGCGCATTCCGAGGGTTTATTTTCCAGCGTTTCATTCACCACAGTACATCTGCTTCTGGCTATGACAACCATGCTATCTTTGTCATTGATAAAATTTAAATACACCCTGAACTTGGCAACCTCAACAACAATAAAATCCCATATGACATGCTTGGCTCCCTGCAATAATCCTTTTCCTTTCAATCTTGTTTTCAACTTTTCCACCTTTTCCTGCAAAGTTTGATTTTCCTTCTAGCGCTGAGCCATCTTTGCATTCTTTATTTTCATTTCTTGCCGCAACTTTTCTATATCTCCCTTCAGGCTCTTGATTGCTCCCGTCTTTAGGCTGACTTGGGACATAGCCTGAACCAGTCCATCAATGTTTGGCCCAGTTTCTGCAGTAAAAGGTACAACAACAACCACATCTGATGCTCCTGTCTGCACTTGTGACCAATTCTCCTTTTCTTTCTCCAGCGACAATACTTTGGCCTTGTAATTCAGTGCTTCCTGTCGAAATGTATCTTTTTCTTGTTCTAGAGCAGCCATCTCTGCTGTTTGTGGATGCTCTGTGGCAGACATATTTAGCTTCTTCTTCAAGCTTTGAATCATCTTGTCTTTCTCATCTAAGGAAGCTTTTATCCCTTGAGGGCCTTCAAATTCCAATCTCTTGACTTGAGTTTGCCAAGATCTGCTGGATGCTTTCTCTTGCTTCAATTGTCCATCCAACTTAAGGGCATGAGCTGTCAGCTTTGAAACCCTCAAACTTAGACTCAGGTAGTCTGAATACAACATGTCACTGGCATTTCTATGGAATTTTATCTTGTCCAGGGCACCGATATTTTCACAATGCATCTTAATTTCAGACACTTCATCCTCATCTTCCACTGCTATGTTGAATGTTTTCCTTTCTACATCCCTGACTGAGAACATGGAAGACTTATGCTGGGAAATTCTCTCTACCTTGGGTAACAAATCTCTTATTTCTCTCATGGCCAAGTTCCCTTTCACAACATATTGATTTGCTAAATCTTCTTTGGATTGGTAAACTACTCCAGGTGTCTTATTAAAGACATGTTTCTTGTTGCTGAAAGCTCTTGAGCTACTTTCACTATGTGGCATGCTTTTTGTACCAGTCTCTTCATTTTTGGTCGCACTTTCCACCATCTCCAGGCTCATTTTCTCTTTAAGTTCTTCTTCTTCGAGATCTACTATCTGTGAAGCTTGTGTGATTTTCATTTTCTTGAGAACATTTTGCTGATCACTGGTGCCCAAGGCCTCTAAGCTGCTCCTTTTGCTATAAACACTCATATTGGGAGATTTAATAATCAGCCTTGGAGAAGTTTTATGTGTCTAGGTCTATTGTAGGGTTGACCCTACTTGTTGAGTTTGATCAGGCTACAACATGACTTCCATATCTGCACAGGTTTCCAGATTTTATAATTTATCAAAGCCTTCAACATACTCATGTTCATAAGGGCTCTGTTTTCTCACCAGTCTTCTTTTAGATATGACATGGTGCAGATCATATTTTCTCCATTGCAGCTATGCAAATCCAAAATCCTTGAGCTTGGCATGGATCTGAGGCAAGCATGATCTAGTCTTCACAACAAAAGGCCTGATTATGAATGAAAATTTCAAGTTGGACACTTTGTGCATTTTCAGAAAATGCTCTGTTTCTGAGATGATTCTTTGCTTGATTAATTCCAGAGCGAAGAATCTGGGTGTCATAAAAACCAACAGAAGGTAAGGTGCTTCTTGGCAGCCATATATCCAAATTATTGTAGCATGCATGAACAATACCCAATCTCCCACTCTATTTTCTGGGTTTGGCTTCAAATAACTTTTCATGTCCTCTAGGACTCTTCGCAGGCTAGTGTTGAAGATCAGGCTGTAAACTCTGGATATGATCTTGTTTATGAAAATAATCATCGTTATCCTTTTGCATTCAGTTGAGATGAATGCTACTTTGGGGAACTCTGTCTTGTTTGTTTCCAGGAACATCTTCAACAGGTATGTGTAATACCTGAAGTGCCTTAGTGATTGAAAATTCACTAGCTATTTGTGTACATTATCAACTATTAACTTATCAAAATTGATACAGACTGATTGACTGGGCTTTGACTGGAAAAAGGTTAATAGAAAAACTAGCATGACCTCAACCACTTATTTGTCATTATCTAAACCTAAAATATGACAGAGGATGGAACAAGCCCACTAGACTTCCATAACCATGATGCTTACACTCATTGGAAAAGGCAAACTTTCAGAGTAATACTCGGGTTTAGCGATTGTCTGTAAAAATAGGGTTTTGACCTTAGGGGGACATTCTCTATAGACTGCAACTAAATTTTCGTTCTCGAAGGATTCAGACGCTGCAAAGGGAGACTCTGGTATGTTGAGGGTGTATTGGATTGACGTGCTATCCACTCTGCACAAGACCTTTGACCCTAACTTATTCAAAACAACCTTCTCTTCCTGTGAGTATTGTTCCGCACACTAGCTTATGAATTCTGGGAAGGGGAATGTGATTTCGATGGTGTAAGGGACTATGGAGTCTTGGACGACTTCAAGGAAGGGTAATTGTTTCCCTACGTTGTCTGATAAATTGGTTCTAGACACAGAGATGGGTGAGACAGTATTTTCGGTGTTGAATACATCAGCGTCTTTGTCAATTAGGGTTTCCTCTTTCGAGGTGGGATCTTGTTCTGTTACGGAAATAATGACAGGGTCCATGGACAAAATGAAAAATACCTGCAAATGAGTGAAGAATGCGCAAGTCTGGTGCAATGTTGAGCCTCAGTTCGAACATAACGATTGTGCCAAATTTCAAACGTTCAAATGATTTGAAATATCATAAAATAATGACCTAGGGCCCTCCTTTATCTACTCCTCGTGATATCGGGGACGAGACAAAGCGGTTTGGAGTAGACCGCTTTTCACCTTGATATACCTCTGATGGCGCCACATGGTTGCGTGCCGAAACCATGGTATTTCCATCGGCCCGCTTTCACTTAATTAAACCACGTGCTAGTTCTCCGCCCGATACGGTTGCTGACCGTTGATCTGTGGTGTCTGAGATTTGTGGTGCGCTCGGTCCCATCACCCTTGTGCCTCCTCTATATTTAACCATATTTTTCTAGATGTGGCCCCAACCTCCATTTTTTCGTGTCTCTACACTGATTTAACCCCTCGCCAAGTCCCAAGACTTGAATTCCATCAAAAATTGTTATGGTGATAACAATTAACATTATTCATTGTGATAACTAGAGATGTGTGAATCTCTCAGAGAATCCAGTGTTTCACGATAAATCGAAACACATTAAGACCAAATACCATTATATCAGAGACATGGTGCAGAGGAAAGAAGTACGTGTGCAGTACCTTCCTACACATGAGAAGATTGCTGATATCTTCACCAAACCGCTTGCCATGACGAAGTTCGAGTACTTCCGTGAGAGACTTGGCCTGGTGGAGAATGCCTCCCTGGCTGAGAGGGAGTGTTGATGATTGCAGCGTCAGGTGACATTCTCCAGGATACGTCTCCTTTGTGACTGAGTTGAGTCGACCCGTGAGAGAGCCCAGTGTTGGGCATGCCCATGTGATGGGGCATTGTTTACCTCTGTGTGAGAGTTGAGTCATCCCCCAGTGTTTGGTGTGCCCATGTGATGGGTGTATTGTTCTCCTATGCATGAGAGTTGAGTCGATGTGGTACTCTAGATTATTCTCCTCTGGACTCAGTTGAGATAGAGATCTGTTGAGTTTGACGTCCCTGTGGCTGAGTACAAGTGGATGTGTCCCTAGTGGTTGAGCACTAGTGGACGTGTGGATCCCTCGTTATATTGTCTAAGTGTAAGATTTACCTGTAACCCAAATTGTGTTGTAAAGGGTACAAGTCAGCCCCACCATGTAAAGATAATTAATATTGTGTAATTATTAATTATATTTATTATATTATTAAGTAGTACAGGTCAGCCCTATTGCGCTAATAGACACACCTTTTGCTATGTCAGTTATTGTATAAATAAAGGTGGATCCCCATTGTGGATCATAGTCATTATTGTGTCATCTCATGATTTCAGAAGTTGAGGTCTGAAATTATGAGAACTGCAGCTCACACTTTTCTAAGAGCTAGTTTTCTCAGTCATAACAACACCCTTTTGTGTGCTAGGTTTGGTGGTGGTTGGGGGATCTTCTCTTGAAAATATAGCAATGGATTACTGGGTTTTCTTCCCTTGTGTAGAAGGGTTTCCCATGATATTTCTTGTGTTCTTGTGCATGGTTATTCTTCTTGTGATCTTGGTTTACTGCAACTAGTTATTGTTGCTGCAGTCAACGTGTATGGTTCAAGTAATGGTAAAATGAAATTAAACCTCATGCTTGAGTCGAACTTTAACAATTAGATCAATCCCCTTTTGTGGATTGATCATGTCGGGTTTTGTCAATGACCAAGTCCCCTTTTGTGGATTGGTCAAACCCTAATTATATCATGCAAATTAAGAAGTCATCCCCATACCTAATTAAAGTGGTTTTAACCACTAAGTGAAGAAGTCGGCCCTGCCTAGTGAAGAAACACCTGCCAACTAATATAAATAAGAGAGGCTAGCACCTCATTCACTCACTCATTCCACTCAACAAGTGCGCAAGTTTGGAGATAGTTGCAGTTGGGAGAAGAAGAAAGAGAGAGGCACATTGATCAATGTTGGACATTCTCTAGTGTTTTGGTTTATTGTCTTGGCATTGTATTGACTATCTATATTAAATAAATTTTTGCTGGGTTTTCTCCCCCATGAGGGTTTCCCAGGATAAATGATGTGTATCTCGTGATTGTGTTTCTCTCAGTGATCTTACCTATGCTATGGTTATCTAGTAAATTGAAAAGAAATCTAATAATAAATCAAAACTTAACAACATCTACTTCTTCAAATCCATATAGACATCTACATTTTCGGCAAAATCTTCATCGAGCATAAACTTCCACAGTTGTGAGGCCTCATTGGAGTGAAGTTAACAATTGTCTTTCTTTTCTTCTTCATTTTTTATGCATTGTACTTTGAGGGGGTTTTCCCATGAAGTTTTTTTTATTTCCTCTTTTTTTAATGTTCATTCATTGAATGCATTGTAAAATGGGTACCTAACATGGTCTTGTTGTCGGAACTCATTCTTTATTTACACTCTAGTAGTGTTTAGGGGGGTGTTGGAGATATTACACTCACCTAGTAATTATTTTTCGCATGTTTGCTAGTCTAATGTTGAGGGCATTATCAATAGATGCGAATATTCCTTCCTGAAAATATTCCCTAAAAAATAGGGTGCCTTCCCTCTTTAGTTTTGATTCAGTTACACTTCAATTAGACTAGTAGGGACAACTCATGCATGCAAACCTTAGTTTTATCACCAACAGTTTCATGATCACCTCGATTTTCTCACCAAGAGGACACATATCATGTGCATGCAAGTGTTTTCCTCACCTCCACAAGTGTGACTCAATTAATTAATGATTGCGTGGAATATTTAACTAGGACTAGGTGGCAGATCGCTCTAGTTTCTATTAGTGAGTGTCATGATCTCTCTAGATCACTATTATGGTGCATTAGTTACTCATGTAACTTATATCTGTTGTAAATTATTCACTCTTTGAGTGTGGATTAAGAATCAATTCAATTGGTTATTCTTTCTCTCATTCTTACTTCTCTTTCTTTTTTTTGCAAGCTTTGTATGAATTTCTCTAGCTAGGTTCTCTGTGTAGGTTTCACCGAAACTTCACAGAGTGAAATCAATCAACTTTTATCTATTTCTTTTTTCATATTAAAAATTCAAGCATCTAACTCGCAATACAAAGAACTATTACATATTTATATGCGAGTCACTTGGGTTGAGAGTCAAATAGTTGAAAGCTTTGCTAGTTACAACATTGAACAATATTCTCTATAAACAATTGAAAATTATTTCATGGAGCCAAGCACACTCTTTCATAAGGTTGACTTATATGATATGACAAGTGTATACATGTATAACAAGTATGTATATAAGTGTCCAAGTAAATGTAAGTTGTTGAGAGGAGAAATGTTATCCTCTCCACTTTTGACATATTTGCTCTTTGCAAAGAAATGGTAGATCAAACTCTTTTTGCACTGATTGTTGATGGGGCTAGCAAGGTACCAACAATCTCATTCTCACTGACAAGCTTGAGAGTGGAATTATGTATTGTTAAAATAATGTAACTGTAAAGAGTATTCTTATTATTATTGTTATTTTATTCATAGGATTAATCCCCATTGTGGATTAATCATGTCGGTAATTGTATTAGGACCAAATCCCCTCTTGCGGATTGGTCAACAGACAATTATAATAGGCAGAATAAGAAGTCAGCCCCAACAGTTAATAAGAAGACCCAGAAATATAATAAAGGTGGGTTTACCCACCCAGATTAAGAAGTCGGCCCTGCCAGTGAAGAGGCACTTCACACATGCCAAAACTTGTATAAATAAAGGAGGCTAGCGCCTCATTTGAACACAACTCACTTGTTGAGTTTGAGAGACAAGTTTTGATCTGTTACCGGCAAAAGAGAGAGGGAGAAGAGTGACACATCTTTTGGAAATGACTATCTATATTGGTTTGAGTTATCTCTTGACATTGTATTGGCAATTTATGATAATGAAGTTTTTGCTGGGTTTTCTTCCCCTGGAGGGTTTCCCAGGATAAATGCTGCGTCTCTTGTGAATGTGTATTTCTCAGTGATCTTGTTCTTATGTTTCTCTTATGCAAAGAACTATAATAATGGCATAAAACATTAACATGGTATCAGAGCCAACCTGAAGGAAGCATATTTCGCAAGAGAAAAACGTCACTGTTACCAGACATGAAAATTAGGGATTTTTATTGGTGAAGCTTTTCAGTCCCGAAACCACCTAGAAAGTTGCGCCCTCCCCCAAGGATCATTTTGGCACTTAGAGCGCACCTTTTTAGTGGCTAGATCTCCCGGAAAGTGAAACCCTAGTTTCACAAAGTACCAGAAAACCAGAAAACTAGAAGTACCAGAAGTACCAGAGTACCAGAAGTACCAGAAAACCAGAAGTACCATTCCAGAAATCCGCAGATCAGATTTGAAGGGGTAGAAGTTGGATTTTCGAAAATCTGACTGCACCAGCGAACTTGCCTCAGCTCAGCGCACCTATCCCCTGGATTAGAATTTCAAAATTTGAAGTTTGAAAAATTAGGGTTTCCTCATAAAACCCTAAGTTGCAGTTGCAGTTGCAGTCTTAGAACCAGTTGCAGTTGCAGCTGTAGAACCAGTTGCAATCACCCTTGAAGTTTTTGGTAATGATTACCGCTGCTACCAGATGGAGCCACTACCTGCAAATGCTATCCGAGGTATGTACTCACATATGTTTAATGGTTAAACCCTAAAGAGTATTTGCAGGAGAAGGGATCTCTTGCCATAGATCCAGAAGGATTTCAAGATCCAACACATCCAGAGGAATGATGCAACCCAGGTGTGATTATTCTAATATGCATCTATTTGTTATGAAATTATGATCAGTGTTGCATGTTGAAGCTATGATCAAATTATTAGAAGAATTAAAAAGTTGATCATAGAGCTTATCCTCTAACCTAACCTTCTGTCAAGATAGTGTATTATCTTAGTGCAACAGACAGGTTGAAGAAATCACTCGTCACTTGAGTGAAGGAGACCTGGAAGAAAAACAATAACTCACTCTTGAGGACAAGGCTCCAGGTTTGATTAATCAAGATTCAAAAGTACACATGACAAGCTGATGACTTTAGTTGAGATAACAATCATCGTAAATTATTGTACTTGATAGCATGTGAGAATATAGATGTAAATACTTTGCCTGATATGACTAACACCTCCTCTAGGAGAAACCTCGTGTGTTAGTTCCAGATTTCCATGGAAGAATGCTTGATCACAACACTATGAGAGTGTTGACCTCATTTCGTATTATATTCCTTACCTTTAATCTTTGCTTCAGATAAATTATAAGTGATAGCTCTAAAGGAGCTACTGTGATGATTGTTCATGCTATTGCTTTACATTATCAGAAGGATATTATCCTTGTTGTTTTGTTGACCTTGCTCCAGGTCACATGAGGAAGCTATAACGAAGGTTGCAGAAGGCAACGTGCTAAAGGAGAGATCATAAATGAAGCAATCATCAGTGGAAAAGAAGAAGGTGGGTCACTCAGACGCTGCCATGACCCACGCTATTAAAGAATCCGTGTGAACTCTAGAAGATTAGCTCACATCAACTACAAGGCGCTACCATACATATGCAAAGCTGTCACAAGTTTACCAGAACTCAAGGTTGATCAGAAGGCATATGCAATGGATGTGCGCAAGGGAAGAATATCAAGAACCCTTTTCCAAAGAAGGGAAACAAAGCAGGAGTACCGGAACTCATTCATTCAGACGTGTGTGGCCCAATGCCATCATCCTCCATTAATGGGTATGTATACTATGTATAATTCATTAATGATTATTCTTGTAAAAGACATGGATATATTTGAAGTGTTCAACAAGATCAAGGAATTCAAAGCCTTGATAGAAAACATTTCTGTAAGGAAGATTAAGATACTCAGGTCAGATAATGGAGGAGAATATATCTCAAAAGAGTTTGTGAATATCTGCAAATATGTTGGGATCAAGATCCCCAACAAAACGATGTAGCTGAACGAAAGAACAGAACCATGCTGGAAGCTATGAAGATCAAGATCTTCCTACGTACTTATGGGCAGAAGCAACAATGACAGTTGTTTATGTGCAAAACTGATTATCCCATAGTGCACTTGGGCTCAAGACACTGGAAGAGATGTTCACCGGAAAGAAGCCAGAGGTAAGCCATCTCAGAATATTTGGCTGTTCAGTGTTTATTTATATACCGAAAGAGAAAAGAAACAAGATGGAACCCTCCAGAAAGAAGAAAATATTCGTGGGATACTGTGAGGTCTCCAAGGCCTTCAGAATCTACATACCTGGTCACCGCCACATTGAGATCAGCAGGGACGTGACCTTTGATGAAGAAGCAACACTTAAGAAATCAAGAAGATGCCAGCTTGAAGAAATGTATGAAGAGGAACCTGTAAATCCCAAGACTACAGAATCCGTGAGGGAAGTTCCCAGAACTGCAAAACCTGTAAGGGAAGTCGTAACTTCCCCTGATGAGGAGACTCCTGAAGATCATGATATAACAAAAGTTCAAGAACCTCCTCAAATGACCTTCTCCCATAAAAAAAAGCCTGCATGGGCAAGAGAACTTATTCAAGATGGAGAGAAGTATGGTGTTCCAGAAGGAACCACGAGACAAGTGAAAAGACCAAAGCCATTCTCCAGTTACACGGCTTTGATGTGCAATCTACTTGATGAAGAACCTACATGCTTTGAAGA
>WSFP011521417.1:0-12500 GCA_009831015.1 Picea engelmannii | reverse complement strand
ACAATAGAGACTCAATTTTGAGCCCGCCAGCCCGAGAACCCACGATCCAAAAAGTCACTAAGTATGGAATGAAGGATCTGTACATGCTCTATAAAATCTCATGTCCATACTTTATAAAAGTGCATGTTTACTATGTATTGCTCGTTGGTCGTTGTTATGCTTGCAGTGATAGAATTTTAAAAAACTTTATTTTATTTCCTTCATTTTTTCTAAAATAAGCGATTTAACATCCTTTGATAATTTTATATAATTCAATTGTACAATATCAATATTTAATATTAATAATTTAGTATTTGAAAATAATGTTTTTAGATAATGTTAGATAGGATGACCATCCGTAAACAATCGCAATCTTGAGTTCCCCAGTCCTGGAGTCCTTCTATCAACTTGTATGATGCAGAACTCCGAGTGTTGTTTGGAGAACATGAGACAATATAAGTGCAATGTTGAGCTAAAGAGCCCGCAAGTCCGCCTGTCAATTTGTATATCGTGGAACTCTGGGTGCTATTTGTAGGACACAAAACAATAGAAGCTCAATTTTGAGCCCTCCAGCTCGAGAAATCGCGATCCAAAAAGTGGCTAAGTATGGAACGAAGGATTCGTCCATGCTTTATAAAATCTCATGTCCATACTTTATAAAAGTACATGTTTACTATGTATTGCTTATTTCTCAGAAAATTTCTAGGTGTGGAAGTTGGCGGATGCACGTGTTCAAATTTACACTTACTTTTATATCACTAGCCCGACCAAATTGTACAAACTTTCTTATCTAATTAAATTTTGCAATATCAATATTTAATATTAATCATTCAGTATTGAAAATAATGTTTTTAGATCATGTTAGATAGTTGATAGGGATTACCATCCGTAAACAATGACAATCTTGAACCCGCCAGCCCTAGAGTCCATTTGTCAATTTGTATATCGCGGAACTCTGAGTGTTGTTTGGAGGACACAGAACAATAGAAGTGCAATGTTAAGCCAACCAACCCACAGGTCCGCTTGTCAATTTGTATATCGCGGAATTGTGGGTGCGATTTGTAGGGCACGGAACAATAAAAGCCCAATTTTTAGCTCGCCGGCCCGAGAACCCACGATCCAAAAAGTGGCCAAGTATGGAATGCGGGATCCGTACATGATCTATACAAATTTCATGTCCATATTTTATAAGAGTACATACTTAGCATGAATCATTTTTCGGAAAAATTCTAGGTGCGGAAGTTGGCGGATTCACGACTTCAGATTTCACTTACTTTTATATCACCAGCCTGACCAATCGCTTCCCCATTTGATATTGTAATAAACGAATATAAACTAGCCCAAGTCCAATTGTGCTATCACATCAACACGAGGCCCTTAAAATTCAAATAGCTCACAAGTCCGCTTGTCAATTTGTATATCGCGGAAATGTGGGTGCTATTTGTAGGGCACAGAACAATAGAGGCCCAATTTTGAACCTGCCAGCCCGAGAACCCGTGATCCAAATAGTGGCTAAGTATGGAATGAGAGATCGGTACATGCTCTATAAAATCTCATGTCCATAGTTTTTAGAAGTACATATTTAGTATGTATTACTCATTTTCTCCGAATGTTGTTTGGAAGACATAGAACAATAGAAGTGCAATGTTGAGGGAGCCAATCTGCAAGTTCACCTGTCAATTTTTATATCACGAGACTCTGGGTGCTATTAGTAGGATACAAAGCAATAGAGGCCCAGTTTTGAGCCTGCCATATCGAGAATCTGTGATCCAAAAAGTGGCCAAGTATGGAATGCGGGATATGTACAAGCTCTATAAAAACCACATGTCCATACCTTATAGGAGTACATACTTAGTATGTATTACTTGTTTTTCAGAAAACTTCTAGTTGCGGGAGTTGGCAGATTCACAACTTCAGATTTCAATTACTTTTATATCACCAACTCGACCAACTGCTTCTCTGTTTGATATTGTAAGAAACAAATATAAACTGGCCCAAGTCCAATTGTGATATTACATCAACACGAGGCCCTTAAAATTCAAATAGTCTGCAAGTCCGCTTGTCAATTTGTATATCGCAGAACTCTGGGTGCTATTTGTAGGGCGTGGAACAACATAGACCCAATTTTGAGCCCTCCAGCCCAAAAACCCGCGATCTAAAAAGTGGCTAAGTATGGAATGAGGGATGCGTACATGCTCTATAAAATCTCATGCCCATACTTTATAAAAGTACATATTTGGTATGTACAACTCGTTTCTTGGGAATTTTTCTAGGTGCAGAACTTGACGGATACACGTGTTTATTTTCACCCATTTTTATATCAGCAGCCCGATCGACCTCATGCTCGTTTCATATTATACAAAATTTTTGGAACACATGTTTCTGAATACATGGGTTTTTCTTTGAAATAAGATATTTCACATCCTTTTATAATTTTATGTAATTAAATTGTACAATATCAATATTTAATATTAATACTTTAGTATTGAAAATAATGATTTTTAGGTAGTGTTAGATAGTAGATAGGGATCACCATCCATAAACAATCGCAAGCTGAGCCCGTTAGCCCTGTAGTCCATTTGTCAATTTGTATATGGAGAAACTCTGAGTGCTATTTGAATGACACTGAACAATAGAAATGCAATGTTGAATGAGCCAGCCTACAAGTCCGCCTGCCAATTTGTATATCACGGAACTCTTGGGTCCTATTTGTAGATCACAGAACAATAGAGGCCAAATTTTGAGCCCGCCGACCTAAGGAAAATTTCTTGGTAGCGAAGTTGGCGGATTCACGTATTCAGATTTCACTTACTTTTATATCACCAGCCCGACCGACCGACCACTTCCCCGTTTCATATTGTACAAACATTCTTGTCTAATTAAATTGTACAATATCAATATTTAATATTAATAATTTAGTATTGAAAATAATGTTTTTAGATAATGTTAAATAGTTAATAGGGATTAACATCCGTAAACAATCACACTCTTGAGGCCGCTAGCCCTGGAGTCCGTCTGTCAATTTGTATATCGTGGAACTTCGAGTGTTGCTTGTATGACAGGAAACAAAAGGACTGAAATGTTGACCAAGCTAGCCCACAGGTCCACTGACCAATTTGTATATCGCGGAATTCTAGATGCTATTTGATCGTGGAACACTCACCTCTCCTCAGTATCCCCGTAACCCTTTTTTGAATTTTGTCTGACTGCTTTTTAGACCTTGCCATTCTTTCCTTGCTCTCCCCTGTCTCCGTGACCTTCGCACTTGTCTATAATACAAGAAAAAAATTTGTTATATATATATATATATATATATATATATATACATATCTTGTTTCTAAATATGTAATTACTAACATTTACTTCTAACAGCTCATCATGCAGGAACCGTATAGATTGACATTGATGGGCGAAAGGATCGAGGAGATCTCCTATTAATGCGCATTAAACCAAGATTTGCGGGGGGTTATATTATCCCTTCCGAGTGTTGATTTCAAAATCATGAAATGTCGTTCGCACGTCGTTGCCTTGTCACGTTCACTAAACCTTCAATCCTTAATTTCTCTTCGTCATACCCGCCACCTTCGCATTTCTAAATATGCAATAAGTAAGCTTTACTGCTAATAGTTCATCATGAACCACCCATACAGATTGTCATTAATTAGAGAAAGGCTCGAGAAGCTTTCCCATTCATAAGAATTTAACCAAGATTTAACAGAGAGTTACATCATCGACTCTAACTGTTCATTTCAACCATCATTTGGAGCAAACTAACGTTCTCATAAACCTATGGCATTAGCTCGACAACAATTCTGTGGAGTTACAGTGAACATCTTCGGGCGCAAGGACCAGAACTTCCAGTGGTCCAGGGCATATTCTTATTACTCAACCTCTACTGTAGAGAACCAAGTAATTTGGACCTCTGGGATTTCTCATGCAGGCCGTGTCCCTGAGGTTTTGATTGTAAGGACCTGGTCTCTTGGTGCACTGATAAATTTATTTCAGACAAAATAATTATTCCACTACGGGACCACTCTTCTGTTTCTTTGTCACCTTAGGTCTTCCACCAGATGCTAAGATTGTCAGAGCCAACATTGACGTTCAGAGCAGAAGATTGCAAACCGATCCTAGCAAAGCATAATAACGGGTTGGACCTCTTGGCCCATTTATTGGAAAACCTGCTTCTAGTTCCTGAAGATATTACAAGTTTGTAGGTTAGTTCATTTAGAAATCCATTTCATGAAATTGCCTGGCTGTTTACAAGAATAAAGGTACAGGAGTCCAAAACAACTGTTTCTCGGATGGCTCTTTATATTTTGTATTTCACAGTCAACGAACAAGCCATTTTTTATTGGGGAAAGTTAATTTCCCATGAAATCTGTTCCCAATTGTCAAGCTTCAAAAGGGAAAATAAATTTTATATGTCGTCCTACTTAGTTTTTGCGATAATGCATTCCTATCGGTTTCCACAACTGTCTCTGTCGAAGAATTTCAACTGGGAATTTGACCTAGTAATGTTCGGGTACCAGGCCTTGCGGAAGCACAAGGCTTCCCACTGTTTTTATGAGGTTTTTAATGGCTTTGTGTCTGTTTTCAAAGTTTTGTTGTTAGGAGAAGATGCTCTCCGCATATCTGAACAAGCAACCAATTTTTTGAACAGGAAGGGGACACTCGAACATTTGGATAATTACACTGTCATAAGAATTTTTGTCTCCATGGTGCGAAGTCGCAACCCTCAAGGTCCGACCCCTCCTTCACCAGGACCTTCTTTCACACAGGCCCGAAGAGTTCAAAGAACTCTTCCAACTCCTCTCGGGAGTCCTCTACCCACAGCTCTCTCCTCGGCGATCCCCCCTTTGCTTCTCGGGAGATTGGGTTTCGCGGTATCGCAAAATTTGGAACACAGTTCTCAAACAACTCAAAACACCGAACCCCGATGGGTCAACGGGTCAACTCTTTCGCCTTTTCGGGGATTTACCTATCGGGAAACTGGCAAATCCGCTATCACGATTCACATACACTATGAATCCCCGAACTCCGAACCTCCGATGCCACCTGTCAACACCCCACACTAACACCATGGGACCCGTTGCACTTCGGGATTTCTCTAATCCTCTGAAATTCTTTTGACATCAAAAGTTCCGAAGTGCCGAATCCCGACCTCCCGAGGATCTCGTGCCACCTGTCCTTGTCACAATCGACGGCCCCGATTGATTTGGGAAATTGCTACTCGCGATTTCGATGTGCATGCAACTCTTGTCTCGCCAAACGCCGAACGTTGAATCCCGATGGCTTTGACCCTTCCTGTGCCTATGGGTTAAATCCCTCGCAGCTTCTCCCCAATCTGATGGTCAGCGAGATTTCACAATTCTCCGCAGCGATCCCTAGCCGTCTGTTCTCCTCCTTGAGGATTCCTCCTGCTCCAAGCTCAGTTCCTGTTCGAGCCTTCTCCTAGGTCTTGCTTCCAGGAACTTCGAAGGGTCTAGCCCTCCTGAGCTTTGTCGACTCTCTCCTTCAAGGATTCTGTGCACACTCTTATGCTCGATCTCAACAAACCCTGAAATGTTGGGTCTTCCAGATCCTGGGCACCCTCTGCAACAGAAGTCCCACAACTTCCTTTTCTTAGACTAACTGCTGAGATTTCAACCTCGGCCTGCACTTCTCCTGCACGACACGAGTAACCCAATTCAACTCTGGAAAGATGAGAACAAGAGTTCAACTGTCTAGCCTCATCAACGCACTCTATGCGAATGAATTCGACTGCACTCTATGCAGGAATCTTCTGGCTCAAACAGAGAAACAATTGAAATTGATTCTCCTCTCTCTCCCACAGATGGAGAATACGATGCCCCTGATAGTCTTCCAACTCAAGCCACCTATTGTTGGGTGTTCTGGGTATTTAGTAACCCAGTGAAAGATCCCTCAGTGGATGCTTCCTTCAGATGATAGAACCCAAAGAGTTCCTTCTTCCTGTGCTATCTGCACACTTCCTCAACGCCCTCCTGGCGGAGTATCTCTTCCACCGAACACTCAACAGCTATGTTTTCCCCTGTGCGTTCACGCACTTCGCTCGATGTCCCTCAGATAGAGCTTCTCCGAATCCTCAACAGACTTCTGTTCCTTCAGAACTCACAGCAGAGTTCCTTCCTTCTCATACACACAATACCCTCAAAGGTAGAACTCCTTCAGAACTACTCAGAGGTTCTGTTCACAACAGTGTCGCAACTACACTGCCTTGGCTATTGAGGTGTTCAGTAACCCCAAAGTCCTCTTTCTATATGAGTTGTTGGCTTCAAGGCTGGTACTCTCAGCACGTCTTTGCCTGACCCCTCCGAGTTCAGAAGCACATCCCCTGTGCACCGGTATTCAGAGTCTCAACACTCTGTCACGTCCTCATGGTATGAAACCTCAAAGACCTCTCAAACCTGAAATCAACCGCACTCCCTGCAATGGCATAATCACAATACACCAATACAACATATAACGAACACATACACAGACATGCATATGATGACAGAAAATGTAGGAAAAAATGCTCTGTATTAATAATGGCAAATGCCTGTATATTTTACAAGGTGTTCCCCGAGCTCTCTCTCGGCTCTCTCTTCTGCTCTACCTGCCTCTACTTGCACACACACAAAATGAGATCTCAATATCTCTTTTACCTGAGGGCTCATTCCTCCAGGTTCACCTACTCTAATTAATTTACAATCAATGGTTGTCTAGTCTGCTATCCATAACTAGATCTCAGCCAATCTATAATAAATACCTATCTTATCTACAGCCTGGGCAAAGGCATGGCATTCATGGCTCACCAGCCTAAAACATTTATTACATTCATCTCAAATATTCAATAGATGCTGCGCCTCTATTTGAAGGCATGCTCGCTGAAGTGGCTGGCTGGCTGGCTGGCATGGAGAGATGCTCCTGCATCATACTGCACAGCTGCAAAAATCATGAGCTCCTGCTCATGAGCTTCCCCTGTAACGGTTGGAATCCACCTGGGTCCCAGACAAGTCTTTGGAGCTTTTCTTCTGCTCCATTTTTCTCTGATACCACTTGGTGCGAAGTCGCAACCCTCAAGGTCTGACCCCTCCTTCACCAGGACCTTCTTTCACACAGGCCCGAAGAGTTCAAAGAACTCTTCCAACTCCTCTCGGGAGTCCTCTACCCACAACTCTCTCCTTGGCGATCCCCCCTTTGCTTCTCGAGAGATCGGGTTTCGCGGTATCGCGAAATCCGGAACACAGTTCTCAAACAACTCAAAACACCGAACCTCGAACCCCGATGGGTCAACGGGTCAACTCTTCCGCCTTTTCGGGGATTTCCCTATCGAGAAACCTGCAAATCCACTGTTACGATTCACATACACTATGAATCCCCGAACTCCGAACCTCCGATGCCACCTGTCAACACCCCACACTAACACCGTGGGACCCGTCGCGCCTCGGGATTTCGCTAATCCTCTGAAATTCTTTTGACATCAAAAGTTCTGAAGTGCTGAATCCTGACCTCCCGGGATCTCGTGCCACCTGTCCTTGTCACAATCGATGGCCCCGATTGATTCGGGAAATCACTACTCGCGATTTCGACGTGCATGCAACTCTTGTCTCGCCAAACACCGAACGCCAAATCCCGATGGCTTTGACCCTTCCTGTGCCTACGGGTTAAATCCCTCGCAGCTTCTCCCCGATCTGACTGTCAGCGGGATTTCGCAATTCTCCGCAGCGATCCCTAGCTGTCTGTTCTCCTCCTTGAGGATTCCTCCTGCTCCAAGCTCCGTTCCTGTTCGAGCCTTCTCCTGGGTCTTGCTTCCAGGAACTTCGAAGGGTCTATCCCTCCTGAGCTTTGTCGACTCGCTCCTTCAAGGATTCTGTGCACACTCTTATGCTCGATCTCAACAAACCCCAAAATGTTGGGTCTTCCAGATCCTGGGCACCCTATGCAATAGAAGTCCCACAACTTCCTTTTCTCAGACTAACTGCTGAGATTTCAACCTCGGCCTGCACTTCTCCTGCACGACACGAGTAACCCAATTCAACTCTGGGCAGATGAGAACAAGAGTTCAACTGTCTAGCCTCATCAATGCACTCTATGCGGATGAATTCGACTGCACTCTATGCAGGAATATCCTGGCTCAAACAGAGAAACAATTGAAACTCATTCTCCTCTCTCTCCCACAGATGGAGAATACGATGCCCCTAGCAGTCTTCCAACTCAAGCCACCTATTGTTGGGTGTTCTGGGTATTTAGTAACCCAGTGAAAGCTCCCTCAGTGGATGCTTCCTTCAGATGATAGAACCCAAAGAGTTCCTTCTTCCTGTGCTATCTGCACACTTCCTCAATGCCCTCCTGGCGGAGTATCTCTTCCACCGAACACTCAACAACTATGTTTTCCCCTGTGCCTTCACGCACTTCGCTCGATGTCCCCCAGACAGAGCTTCTCCGAATCCTCAACAGACTTCTGTTCCTTCAGAACTCACAGCAGAGTTCCTTCCTTCTCACACACACAATACCCTCAAAGGTAGAACTCCTTCAGAACTACTCAGAGGTTCTGTTCACAACAGTGTTGCAGCTACACTTCCTTGGCTATTGAGGTGTTCAGTAACCCCAAAGTCCTCTTTCTATATGATTTGTTGGCTTCAAGGCTGGTACTCTCAGTATGTCTTTTCCTGACCCCTCCGAGTTCAGAAGCGCATCCCCTGTGCACCGGTATTCAGAGTCTCAACACTCTGTCACGCCCTCATGGCATGAAACCTCAAAGACCTCTCAAACCTGAAATCAACCACACTCCTTGCAATGGCATAATCACAATACACCAATACAGCATATAACGAACACATACACAGACATGCATATAATGACAGAAAATGCAGGAAAAACTGCTCTGTATTAATAATGGCAAATGCCTGTATATTTTACAAGGTGTTCCCCGAGCTCTCTCTCGGCTCTCTCTTCTGCTCTACCTGCCTCTACTTGCACACACACAAAATGAGATCTCAATATCTCTTTTACCCGAGGGCTCATTCCTCCAGGTTCACCTACTCTAATTAATTTACAATCAATGGTTGTCTAGTCTGCTATCCAGAACTAGATCTCATCCGATCTATAATAAATACCTATCTTATCTACAGCCTGCGCAAAGGCATGGCATTCATGGCTCACCAACCTAAAACATTTATTACATTCATCTCAAATATTCAATAGACGTTGCACCTCTATTTGAAGGCATGCTCGCTGACGTGGCTGGCTGGCTGGCTGGCATGGAGAGATGCTCCTGCATCACTCCACGAAAAAAACTTCTCTCCTTCCATGTCACATTACAGACATAATGTCTGTTGCAGAAGTAGCATGACAATACAACTACTGGTTGCATCTGTTGCAAAATAAGAAGAAAAAATAGTTCATTTCTCTGCCTTGGAAAGTAGGGGAGTTTGTGTTGAAAAACGTAAAAAAAATTGATGAATTTGCAGCGCACTCTAGCATCTCCAACCTGGAATATGCTGAAATCATAAGAGGGTTTGACCCCTATAATATTTTTCGACAACATTTACAAACACTTGGCTTAGGCAATTGTTTTTTCAAAAAACACCTTCCCAAAAACAGAGACAGTGGCGACAACACTCCTGCCTCTGATGCCAACGACCTAGACACAGTGCAAAGATTCACTAAATTGTACACGCAACAGGGGAAAGGCCCTGGTGACAAGAGTGTTCAATCGTCAAATAACACTCCAAAAAGTATGACATCTCGGAGCATCGCTTCAACAGCCCACCACAACAACAAAGAAACTCATAGTTCTTCAAACGAAGGAGGAGATAATGACCCTCCTCACTCTAAAATTCATAGTTCTCACAAGCTTCCAGTAGAGAAGAAGAGAAAAAAAATGTGGGGCAGGCGGAAGAGCCATAAATTCAGAGTGAGAACATGGAACTTGACACTTATATGGATAGCATTCTTCGCTACCTTGATCAACCCGAATACGCCATCCAACATAGCCGTCCAATGGACATATCCGTTACCGAAAATTTTGACGAATATGAATCCTTCGTGTTCCAGAGCGTTGTTTTTGTTAGCCAGTCCAAAAAATTGATAATTGAGAAAAAAGATGTAAAAAATAAGAAAGGAAAATCTCGTTTAGAGCTTAACCTTGCCAACATGTGGCCGTCCCAAATCTATCAACTTCATAACGTGAGCGGAGAAGCACTTCATGATTCCATTGGAGGCATCGAGGCTGAGAATGCCAGACTGAAGGATCGGGTCAAGGAATTGGAAGAGGCTTTGATTCCTATGCCATTGCTTGTCAATCCTTTGGCAATATCCATGCCTTCCACCCCTGCAACCAACATAAAAGCATCCTCCGCCCTACTCGCATAATGTAGAAGATATGTGGAGAAGAATATCAAGAAAAGAATGGAATTGGTTACCGAGGCATGGAAAACATCACAAACCATCACTTCCCTTGGAACCAGGGCACATAGTTTTCTCGAACATTTGCAGGCAGAGTTAAAAGATGAAGACAATTTCTTTTTAAAAATGGTCCTTCCTTTTGACACCATTGTCAACAATATGACAGAAACAAAAAGAAGAGAACAAGATCTTCCATCCAAAAACCAAATCGATCAATTGAATGCATGTTGGAAAGAAAAAGTGAAGAACCTGCATCTCATTGTTCAGTCATGTGAACAAGCCATATCGAAGAAAGATAAATTATTCACAAGGCTGTCAAGAATAAACTTAGTCGGAAAAACCAATGACTTCCAAGACCCCAACTTAATCGCAAACTCCTTGCCCTTAACTAGGAAAGAGTTCGATAAATAGGTTGCTATGTTTAAGGCCTTGTCTCTGGAAACGTTTTACGACATCTTTCAGTTTGATCAAGCTCACGTCGACGACTGGCTAGTCAAATATTTAGTAAAGAATGAGGAAATTCATCATGCTTTGTGTAATTGTCTATCGACTTCTGGGAATTAGAAAACGATCTTTTCAACATAAAATCTAGAATGAGATCAACGTTTCCCTAATGAGAATCTACATTGAAGAATGGATCGAAAGGGAATTGAAGCAGGCCGCCGACGAAAGGCAACAGACAGTTGATAGGATTCCAGCAGCCGTCGATGACATCATTGAAACTGCAGCCGTCGACGACATTAATGAAACAACGACTGCATGAAAATAGCCAAAGGGCTCATGTGTACCCTCACTGCAAGTCTACTGATCGCATCTTGCTTTGTTTATCAACCTAGTTATTCCACTTTTTTAAATAGAGATGTGTAGGCAAACACTTATACCTTTCAATTTATTTTTTTTGCAGGTATTGCACTCTATCTTCTTTCTACAATCATGTTTCTTGTACATATTTCTCTAATGGTCCGCGAGAGCCCCAATCCCAGTCTACATGACAAATGCATTGAAATTTCGTTTTATATGTAACAAACTTTAATTTTTTTGTATATTTCAAAATTTCCAGTAGTATGTAACAAACTTTTATTTTTTGACATGTTTCAAATAAAACTGTTTTCTTATCTCCTTTTAAATTTATGTCTTGATACATTTTTATCTTTCATTAGTCTGTATGACACATGAATTAAAATTTTTATATGTAACAGACTTTTATTTTTTTATATATTTCAAAATAAATGGTGCTCTACATGCCAAGCATCATTTACTTATGCCCCATGTTTCATGATATACAAGTTGCACACAACATTTCTCTGATATAGATTTCAAAATTTCCAGTAGTATGTAACAAACTTTTATTTTTTTACATATTTCAAATAAAACTGTTTTCTTATCTCCTTTTCAATTTATGTCTTCATACATTTTTATCTTTCACTAGTCTATATGGCAAATGCTTTTAAATTTCCAAATTTTTTCTTCCATTGTGAGCAAATTTGTAGTTTTTTTATATACTTTCAAAAAATAAATGGTGCTCTACATGCCAAGCGTCATTTACTTATGCCCCATGTTTCGTGATATACATGTTGCACACAACATTTCCATGATGTACATGTTGCACCGAACACTTCCATCATCTACAATTCGACCCCATTTTTCACAATTTTCTTTCTAACCTTGTTGACAGGGACTATGTTTCCACACAACCTTGTTATATCTGTCACCTATCTAAAGGTAGTGTGTGTATTGTAATTGCTTTTTGGTTAATATACATGTTACTTGTCTGTCTAAAGGCAGTATGTATTGTAATTGTGTTTTGTTTAAATAGTAGGGACTTTCAATTAGTTAATTAGTTTTTTAGTTTTTTGCCTAGTAAGCATATATTCAAAAGTATGAAATAGACTTAGGAGTATGTATCTCTCCATAAAGTTTCCCATACTGTTAAATAAATTAGAACAATTGTTCCTTACATTGTCTCTTACATGTGATTAAATTCATCCAATATAAATTGCTATATTCATCATAAGATATGTAGATACCGTTGAAGGATTCATGATCAAGCAGGAGGATCAGCTAAGAGCCCTATCTCTTCATGAAAGGGTTTATGAAAGTACTTGTAGTGG
>WSFP011521414.1:0-12500 GCA_009831015.1 Picea engelmannii | reverse complement strand
GATACCAATTGTTGGATTACTGAGAGAGGGGGTGAATCAGTAATAGAGCAATATAATCCCTTTTAACCATATAATCCAATTGTTATATTAATGTAGCATTATCATCCAATATTTACAGAGTAAATAAACAATGAACAAATGAACAATCATACACATACACAGTACACCAGTGTTTTTATGTGGAAACCCAAAGCGGGAGAAAACCACAGAATGATTTTTCTTATATGTTTTGAAGAATTAAATTCATTGGAAGCACCAAATTCCTTTCTTTTCCAGCTGCAATGGGAAGGAGGCTCCAACCTCCTAGTTTCTCAGTCTACAAACTGAGGGAAGATCCAACTCCCCAATTCTCTGGCTACAACCAGAAGGAGGCTACAACCCCCTATGTTCTCCAGATATAACCGAAAGGTGGCTACAACCACCTCTCCTTTCCCAATCCAACCGCCCTCACGTATAAGTAGAATGATGGAACCACTATCACACTATCACTATTAGATATACTGTTGTAAACTTGTACCAATCAACATGCACCAAACAACTTGTACCAATAACCTGAACCATGCATCAACCTATATCTCAACATGTAATCAACCTATATAATAAAAAAGAGCATCAACCTTGCATCAACATTTACCAAACAACTTGTACCATGAACAAGTGCATCAACCATGCACCAAACCTACACAAATAACATGGCACAATAGCCTATCCAAACAACCTATCATAACAACCTGTCTCATCAATCTTATCAACCAAATCAAATCTACTCAGCAATATCAATCACCAAGACAACTTTCAAATATGTGCATCAACCAATAATAACACAAAAACTCATAATAATCACCATGATCAATATGTTCTTCTAATAATATACCAATACAAGTATGCTACATCATCTATAAACCATGTGTCAACAATATACTACTAACAAGTTCCTCCAACCATGTACAAAGTATGTACCAATCATGTATCAACTACTCATCAAGATGTACCAACATCATCAACTATACACCTCATGTTTGTGCAAAATCATCAACTACTTGTCTCAACCATGTACCCAACATGTACCTCAATCAAAATCCATCATCAATTTCATCATCCAAATCTGATTTGTAACTCTATAATAAACCTGGTGTATATGATCAAATACCTGCAAAACTTCCTTAACTTTAACAACAAGAGACTAGCATTTTCATCAAACTTTACTTTAGTCTCACATGACTAGTTTTGGATTAGTCAACAACCCTAACTTGAAATAATCATAACTATGTACCTGTAATTCAAAAAGATTTGAAAATAGTATACATTGTTCTTCATTATGTTTTATGCAATTCCTCCAAGTGTCAATACTTGAAAACTCACAGAAATGAAGTTATATAAAAAGTGGCATACCTTGTTGAATTCTGGCTTATTCTAGAGAGCGAACTTGTAGAGTGTGCCCCGCACAAAATATTTGTTGTATGTATATGAAAATTTCAAACAACATACAACAAACTGTACTCTAACCAACACTTTTTGTCTTACTTAATTTGGATCTGTTATGAAGAAATTATGACGTTTTTACCTGAAATACATGTTTTAGACTAGTTTCAGGACTAACCACAAACCCTATTTTCCACGGAGTGTACCTCCAAAACTACAACGACCCACAATATGAAATTCGTACCACAAATACTTGGATATGTTTTCTCAATGACTTATCAATTTCAGGGTCTGAATCATTCTATAAAAAATGTTATTGTGAAAATGGTGAGATGACCTGTAAATAACATACCTTACAAAGCATCATCAAAAGATTTTAGCATCCCTTGAATTTCGGCCTTCTTTACTTCACCTTCTCTCTTAAATTTGACTTAGATATCCTTTGGTTACATTAGTCACCTGTAGATATTCAATATGGTCATGTGTGATATAAAATGAGAGAGCCTTGCCTCTTATTTATACATTCATGTAGATTCCTCAAGGAGTTACCTTTTAACCATATTAACCCACTTTCCTTATTTTAGGGTTAACCAACTTCTAACCACTTGTCCAATTAGTAATTTATCCATTAAAATTATTATTTAAATAATTTATTTTGTATCCTCTTTGACTTATAGTACACTGATCAGTTCACTTTACCTAAAGGGGTTACCTTCTAACCATTTTCCTTATTTTAGGGCTAACCCACTTCTAACCACTTGTCAACTTAGTAGTTTCTCCATTAAATTTATTATTTAAATAATTTATTTTGTATTCATTTTGAATTATATTACACTCATCACTTCACTTTATTATTTACCTTCTAAAAATATCTTAAACCACTTTGACTAATTTGACATTTTGGGGCTTCTAGATGACTCATGAAGGTTCTCCAACTTCAGATGGTGATAACTCTCTAACTGTGAAGAGTTATGTGACGTTCCCCATACCACTAGAAATAACATGACATGTACTATCCATATAGAATATTATTATTTGTAAATATATCAAAACTCATACCATTATCCATCAAACAAAATTGGGTCCATTACCCAAACATGGGTTCTCCAACTTCACATGACCATAACTCTCTAACCGTGAGGAGTTATGTGATGTTCCACATACCAACGGAAATGGAATGACATATAATACCCATCTAGAATAGTATTACCTTCAAATATATTAATACTCATACCATTATACATCAAACAAATGTGGGTCCATTACCTAAACCTTTGTGCTACCAGAATTCGCTAACGGACTTTCTCCAAGGGTTGACATCAATCATTAAGGGTTGAAATCAATCTACAATATCACTCTCCAATGGTTGACAACAATGACAACCAACAATCCATACCAACTATCCATCAACCTAAGACAATTGTCTGATATTTGCATCATCGTTCTCAATGTGCACTCCTTGAAGCATCATTTTTCAATCTCTACTTTTGAAGTATGTTTCTTGCATCTATCTAATTTACATAAAAAAAAATCAAGAACAATTTTTCAGCAATAGTTTTTCATAATGTTTTGTGTTAAAAATGTGATTTTTGTAAACTTTTTATTGTTATGTGTGATGTAGTATTTTGATGAATTTTATTAACATCATTAGTGAAAAATTTTAGATTATTAACACCATATTAGCATCCAAATACAAAACACTTCCATCTCATTTGCATCTCCATAGTATCATATTAATTCTTCTGTGCATTGTTTTAGAATCATTTTTATGATGTAATAATTCATTTTGCATCATATCAATATGATGATCAAAACATTTTAACATCACAATCAAAACTCTTATTGACATCAAAATTGTGTTATTAACAATTTCATTATTTTATTTATTTATTATGCTTAACTATTTTTAATTCTTTGATTATTTTTATTAATTTGATTATTTAATTACATTTAAACTAATATTTTTTGTGATTATTTTTTTTATTATATTTAAATAATGAATAAATTAATAACTATTATAAATCTACTTCATAGTGCACTAATCATAAGAGAAAAAATAATGTAGATGTAAATGCATTACCCCACTAACATTTACTTAATTTATCATGATTAAAGCAAAAGACAATGTATCTATAAAACCAATACCAATTACGAAGTCTTAACACACTAAAATAATATTAATTTTACACCATGAAAGAATATATATATATATATATATATATAAATTTATATTTAAATTTAAATTTAAATTGTAAAATAATGATGTAATTTGTTTTTAACGTACACTACCATGTCAAGGAAATATCAACTTTAAATACAACATTGAGGGATAAGGTTTATTTAATAATGATAAATAAATAATTATGATTACTTCAAATTTATATATAAGATTTAATAAAAATATGAAATATCAACTTTAAATACAACATTGATGGATGAGGTTTATTTAATAATGATAAATAAATAATTGTGATTACTTTAAATTTATATATAACTATTTGTTTTTTAATTATTTATATAAGATTTAATAAAAATATGATTTTTTTTTTATTTAAGATGGTCTTTTAAAAAAAATATTGTATCTTAAAAAAACCTTGACCTTTAAGTGTTGTTTGGTAATAAAAAAATAATATTTTTATTTTATTATAAGCTTTCGTATGAATCATTAATATTTATATTAATAAATTATTTACATTAACTATGTAATACTTTATTTCTGGATTTATACTTATTAGTATTATTTATTATTTGTATTTGTATTTTGTATTTAGGATGATGTTTTATTTAATAATGATAAATAATCAATTGTGTTAAGTTTAAATTATATATAAACATATTTTTAATTATCTATATAAAGTTTGATAAAAATATGAAAAAAATTATTGAAGAAACAAGTATTGTATCCTAAAAAAACCTTAAAGCTTTCAATATTGTTTTGTAATAAAAAATTTAATATTTTATTTTATTAAATAAGATTTCATATGAAAAATTAATATTTGTATTAATAAAGACTTGACATTATTTATGTAATACCTTATTTTTGGATTTAGACTTGTTAGAATTATTTCTTCCTATTTGTATGTCATATCCATTTCTTGGTTATTATTGACTTGCGATGCATACACCCAACCTCACCTAGGGCCCGTGCGACCTATTGATCTAGGATTGATTAAAATCAGATCTGGATCATCGTTTGAGCCTGTGTCGAGCCCCCAAAAATATTACAAAGGTCCTTTCATTTTCTTTCCCTGCACTAAAATCACAGTCACTAGGATCTTGGAACACTAGCAAAGTAGTCCACACGACTTCGAGATAAAAACCATGGTCCAACCTCTTGTTACCTTTGAAAAATCAAATTCCCCTCCCGCTAGCCCCTTTTCCCCTGGAAGGAACCCTCATATGATCTTGGCCGTGTCAATGTGCTTAATAGAATGTGCTCTACTTCGACGCTGCAGAGCTCCAGGCTTTGGGAGCTTCAGCTTCACCAACTACCAAAATCATTGAACATCGAATTTGGTGAACTTATAAACACCTATGGGATTGACGGTACCCAAACTACGTCAATATCTATGACTCACAACGACTTTGCGAGTTTGGGCTTCGACGTTCTACCTACTCCAACACTTTATACCCCCGAAGTGATAAACTCTGAACCAGATTAGATGAATCATATTAATCCACAGATCAACAGCCCTTACCAACTCTGTATCTCCAGGATTCGGTAGTTTTAACACTCAATATCTCCAATCCCTCCAGAGTGTCGAACTGGAAAACTCACAAAAGGAATTCCTCATCAATCAATGGCCACGATGAGCTCCAAGACTCTAGACTTTGGTATTCCTAGATACTCCAACCTGTGTTTCCTCTGAACTCTAAACTAACTAAGCGTCTAATCACCCACCACGTGTCTAGTTCGATCAACAGATGGAATGAATCCCTTGCCTTTAGGCCTCTGAAAACTTTTCATCCAAATACTCCACTTCGCAAAACCCTCCAGAGTGTTAGATCTCCATACTACCAAATCTCCTTCCACGTGTCTTCCCCCAATCAATCGTCGAGATATATTTCGGATCCTGACCCCTCGAGAATATGCACACCTCCTCAACTAATTTCCTTTGGAGTACTATACTATCAATCCTAATGATCTGCTGACATGTGTATTCCTGTGCCAACAACCTTGATGTGCTTCAACCTTTAGGAGTTCTCAACACAATTCACCTTATTCTCCTCCAGAGTGCTAAGTCTCTAGATATCTAGATCTGGTGACACATGTCGTCACTAGCGATGACTAGGATTCACTCCACTCTTCAGAGCTTCAGGAGTTTGTACACTCTTGCGACCATGTTCTCCTGGATGGTTGATCCTTCGAACCACCCCTGATATGCTCACACGATTCCTCTGCAAATGAACGGTCCAGATTTACTTCGGGTCCCCAGGACTTCGAGGACCTCACATTCTCCTATGCCTTGTCCTCGACTTCTCCCGATAACTAGAATTCTAGATACAGTTGACCTATCAACACGTGTCCTTGCTGATGGACGGTCCAAGTTGACTTCAGCTCCCCAAACTTGGGGAGTCCTACTCCTCTGCACTCGAATATGAAAAACCTTCAGACTTCTAGAGTACAAAGAACCTATACGGTTAAACCCCATGCAACTTACCTCTTCACGCTCCTCCTTTCTCTGGAATCTGATTTAATGGTCCAGATTGCTTCCTGAACCAATCTGATGGTTGTTGTAGCTCCTCCTTCATTGTTTTCTCCCTTCCCTTCTGATGAAGGAAATTAATCAATAAATTTCAAAAGCTCAGCCCTTGATTTCTTCCTATTCAATCCCGACTACTTTCCCTATATCTACGTTGCCTCTTCTGGGGTTTTAACTTGAATATAAGTTCACTTGCGCATGCCTTGTGCTTCTCCCATAGTCCAAGACTTGGACTGTCTTTGTCTTCTACACTCCTTAAGCAAGTGAAATGCTTTTTCTCCTTAATAGTTTTCCATGCCCTCCTAGCACTCAACTCTATTTCTCTTGATCTTCATGAACAATTTCAAAGTGGTCCTTCAACAATCTCCTTGTTGACTTCTCTCTTCCTTCTGATATGTCACCAAAACTTTAGCAGTGTGTTGGCTTTGTGCCTCCCTTACACAACTTCATCCTTAAGTCTTGAATTTTGAGAATTCACATGCGCATTCCTTACGCTTTCTATACATACTTTCACTCAACATGATTCTTAACCCTCGAGTGTTCCCTCTTGGCAACCTTATCACAAAAACTTGAAATAGAGTTCCCACACACTACTTGTGCCTTCTCAATGCACTCCTTGCAAAGACTTCCTCAGACTGTTCAACAACTCTGACGTGCACTCCTAGCACTAATCCTTTTGATTTTTATGACTTGTTTTGTTGTACCCATCTAAACGCTCTTCCCTGCACTTGAGACAACGTTTGAGATGCACTCCTTGTGTTGTCTTTACAATTTTTTTCAATTACTATGGTGTGCACTCCTTACACAAGACTAAGAGCCCAAAACACTAAAAAAATGAACAGATAAGGAAATCTATCTAATTCCTTCAAAGGGAAATATACATTCACTAACAACATATCTAAAACATATAGAAGCATTCATAAAATGAACATTCAACACACATAAAAACAAAGAAACCTCATATGCATGAAAAAATTATTTTGTATTAATATCTCAATAGTCTATACAAAGTTTTACATGACTCTATTGCTATAGAGTTTTCAACACTTCTCCTCTCCTCTCCTTCTCTACAAATATTTTACTCTCTCTCAAGCTAACAACTATCTAACTGAATTTTTAATACCAAGTTATTTTTACAAAAAAGGGGATCCTCAATCCTTCCCTCTAGCTACCTCATTAATTACATTAAATTACATTCAATGAACATCTAGTCCGAACTAGATATAAACCTATATACCCCTCATCCTTTAAAGGTGACTTCACACTTAGCCTGTTCAAGCACATGGGCTCGACTTTCCTTGAGCATTACAACAATATAAATCTCATTAAATTACATTTAAAATTTTAATTTTGGGTTCAAAATGAGAGGGTTGGTGCCTCTCTTCCCTTGGAACGTGTGCCTCCTAGTGCATTGATGTGTTTTATTGATGACGTGTAGATGAGGTGAATATATTATCCTGCTTCATACTCACACACTAGACAAAATAATGAGATACTGCTCATGGATCCCCTTTTACTGAGGTTGAGATCCTCGAGGATCCCAAATCTGAATTTGGAGTTGTCCATCTACTCCTCTGCCATGTTGTTGTTATTGTTGTTGTCCTACTGCTATGACATGATATCCTCCTCTAGTCATCCTTTTCCTGTTGTTGACGATATCCTGCATTGAATTCAACATCCACCTTCTTATTTGTTCAATCTCTTCGTCCAGCTAGTCTACGGGCTAGCTCCTCCTTTGCAGTCTGCTTGGCTGAAACTCCTCTTCTTCTTTCAATTCAATCTTAACTTGTTGGATTCATTGATTTTTCATCATTACCCTTTCTTCTATATCTTTTATCTCTTCACATAGATCATCAAAACCCATGTTTTCTATTGCTCTCTCCTCTACTACAGGTTCCAATCCTACAGTCACCTCCTGTTCATCTCCCTGACTAAATTTTTTGAGAAATTCTATTGAATGCTCTTCTTTCTCCATTTCTTTGGAAGATTTTAATTTCTTCTCTATCTCCTCCATGAGAGTCTCAGTTGGTTGTCCTCCTTCTGCTACTCCTGCATCACAAGCATGGTTAGCTTCTAAAATATTTGGCCCAATGACCTCTCCCCTGGATGCCTACTGCATCACCTCCTCACGTGCAATACTAACACTAAACATAGTTACCAACTTGATGAGAACTATGACTTCAAAGCAAGAACTCTAGCCCAAAAAACCCATATTTTTTCATAAAAACATCAAAATCAACCCCCAAATCAAAAAGTGGTGCTACCGGTAGCACCATTTTTTGAAACGGGGTCAAAATTACAACATTTTTCAAACATGGCCTTCAAAACATAGACATTAGCTCAGAAAAACCTTAAAATCAATACCTAAAAGCAAATAAGATGTTTTTGAATTTTTTTTTCTTTTCAAAACGTTAAATTTTGAGATCATTTGAAATTGTATTTTTATCACTTGTTACCATTAAAACCAAAACCTCAAAATCAACCATCAAATTGAAAAGTACTTGTATCGGTAGCACCCATTCTAAAATTGGGGTCTTAAAATGACACATTTTTATAATGTGGTAAAAGAACTCATCATTACTGTAAAAAAAAACATAAAATCAACCCTTAAATGTTATTATCATGCAAAGCACAAGGTAATACATAATTCAATGAAAATATCACAATATACTTAAAAAATTATATTAAATACAAGTTACATTGAATGAAACATAAATAATTTCTTAAAAGTATTGTTATATTGACCATATTTAAAACATATGAACTAAGAAATTTTATTATATTATCCATAACATAAAAAACATATCATTCATAAAACATAACAAATGATTCTTAACTTCATGTAAGATCATATGTAAGTTCAATGCTCTTTTTTAGTTACCATACAAACATCATATGGATAAAAAATTCATAAAATGTTCCATACACTTATTCAGATTGACTCATGGTTTCTGAAATACCATCAGAGTCTACATTGTCTTCATATGAATGTTTTAATGAAGATGTATATGATACATACTCTTCTCTATTGTCGATGAATGCACCATCTGAGTCTACATGCATGCCCACCATTTTAGATGTCAAATGCCTTTTAGATCTACAACTAGGTTGAAAAGACTCCCATCTTGCATTTATTTCGAGCAGCAACAATCTCTTGATAATTTTTGTTGTCTTGGAGTGAAGAGTTCCTCTCTTTGTCAAATTTAAGTCATAAACAAGTATGTCAACATCATCTAATTTTAAAATGTCAGTGAGACGACGAGTTGTATTTTGACCCTTTCCTTTTCTCTTTCTATTGACATGTTTTTCAACCACCATCTCTGGCTTGTACACACCGTTGAATGACTGTGTACTTGTTTCATACCAATGCACTTCAATTTCAATAAGATCATCATTTTATTTCTCAATATTTATAACCTTTCCTATCCATAATGGATAACCATGTGGATCTTCAGTAGCTAAAATTGCAATCATGCTACCCTCGTTAATATCTTGTATTGAACCCCTATAGAGGTCTTACATGGATTCACGTTGTGCATGTGACCTTCGCGAACCAATATACATTTCTCTTTCCTATCTTTGTGTAAACTCAATAGCACCTTCAAATTCTTGAACTTTAACAATGTTTGTTTCTTCAGATTCATTTGGCATATTTTGTGGCCAATGAAATGGAGTCCTCGACATTGTATCTTCATTTTTTGAGCTTGAAATTATGTCACTTTGACAATTGAAAAAAGACTCCCACCAAATAGAATCAACAACATCAAACTACTCATATGTATTCTTAATGGACTTTTTAATTTCTTCTAGGCATTCAAAATAATCTACATCTCTATTATGACTTCATGCATTATGGATTTCAACAACTGATTATAAAAATGATAAATTTGATACAAAAATTGGACGATCTAGAATGAAATTAAAAAATGATAAACCTGATGAAGGCACCCATTCTATAGTAGTTGAATATTGCTTTCCCGATATAAGTTTTCTCCCATCAATTTTTTTGAAACAAAATTGATGTTGGAAGCTAATGTCATTAATCTTCTCAATACATTTTTCTTCATGATGTGATCCCTGAATAAATCTTTGCATGTCAACAGTTTCTTCTAATATATGAAAAACAAGGTTTGGAATGTATGCTTTCTTGATACACTCAATCAATGATCGTAAACTTTCAACATTTTTCCTCTTCAATGTTACTGAAAAATGACTGAGCATTTGATCAATATGATCATGAGTGTGTCCAACAAGAAGGAAACCAACATTCACCTTTTGAAAGATTCCCATTTCAACAAGAATGCTTAGATATCCAAACACAATTTGATTTTTATTTTCACAACTAGTGTTTGTCCAACTGTAGATAGGACTTGAGGAAGATTTCCATACCAATGAGTGAGCACATGATGAATTATGGTGATGGTCATATTTTCATCATTATGAATATTTGGAGTTGTTAAGTAAACTCTTGGACACATTTTTCAATTGAAAACCATAGAACCAACCAAGTGAAACTGACTAAAATTCTCTTCGTGTAAATTTTTGGGTGTACGAACAACATGTGGTAGAAGTGTTTTCTTTTGGTCCATGCCATCAATTATCATACCTAAATATTTGTTTGGATCATCATGACACTTCTTACGATCTTTGTACAACTTTTGTCTTTCACTTGATTGTTGATTGTGATGTTCTTGAAGTGCTTTGATTATGGAATCCGCACATGACATAAAATGGAAATATTGATCGTATGTTTTCATAGTTGATAACTATTAAATTTAAAAAAAATCAAATAGTAAATACATACCTCTTTCTACCCCTTCAGATTTATCTCTTCTTGATTTAAGAGTAGCACATATACTACAAATCCCCATCCTTGACTTCTTAGGAATACAGACATTATTGAATTGTTTCTTCCATATTCTTGTAAAATATGCATATGTAATAAAATTACCATTTCCTTCAACACCTTCAACATATCCTTTGTACAAGTTGTATATTTCCCTCCTTGAAAAATTATCTGGAATATGTTTTGCGTCTCTATCTGGCATACACTCTCCATGTTTGGAAAAGAAATCATGCATCCATGACAATGTAGTGTTTGTGAAAGTCCCACTCTCTCGTCCATGATGTACCTTTGAATAAAATGATGGATCCTTTTCCAACCTTGTTTAGATTCTTGAAAGACGAAGATTACCAATTAAGTGAATTTTTTTTAAAGCCTCTCTGCAAAGTAAATATTCCCAATGCAATAATCATATCCTATATTGGTGGATATCATACACCCCATCAAATATGAATTTTGCATGCTCTTATTCATTGACAAATATGTATTCCTTCTATTCAAGGCATACATGAATTCCATGCTTTTCAAACAATTCTTTTGACAACATTCACATGAAATCAATTCTTTTATGGAAATTGATTTAGTGAGAAATTATTTCCTAGACCTTGTATAAATAGAATGATTTGGATCGATATAAAAGGTATAATATTGGTCCTAGACATAATGTTTCTTTTCAATCTCTCCATGATTTCATCATCCTCACTAGAAGGAGTTTCCTTATCAGCACAAGGAGTATCAAGAAAAACATTTTCAGGAGACTGAACTAGAGAATGTCGATCACCTTCATTTGTTGCAGTTGAATGTTTGAGAACATCATCATCAACATAATCGTTTGGAGGAAAATAATCATCAACATTGTGTGCACTACAGACATAATCATCTTCATTGCTTTCAAAATCCCCACTTGAGTGAAAATTTTCACCATCTTTCTTAGTGCCTTGAAAACCTTCATCCGTATCTTGAAAATCCTCACTTCTACGAAAAATGAACATCAACATTGTTTCTTTTTAATTTATCACTTAAGAAAGAGTGACCACCCATGGCATACTCATCTTCGCTACTTTGAAAATTTCCACTTGAAAGATATTCTTCATCATCCTCATTACTAGCTTCAAAATCCTCAATTGGAGGAAAATCTTCATTATCCTCATCGGTAACTTCAAAATACTCACTTTAAGGGAAATCATTAGCACCAACATTGCTTCTTTTAAATTCATCATTCAAGAAATATTGTACATCATTTCCATAATCGTCATCATTACATTTAAAATCCCCACTTGGGGGGAATTATTCTTCATCCTGTAACAACCCGCTCTGGCGCATTGATAAAACTTATTATTTGAGGACACTTTCTCGCAAGTGATCTGGAATTTTCTGATGTTAAAACATTTATACTTGATTATGATGCATTATGATAGATGACATGATGTTTTAATATTTGATGTAGATAGGTGCTATTGAATAAGTTTTATTGAGTGTGCAGGGTTTTGGACCTTGAGGATGCAGAGGCATCGGTGGAACCCCTTGGACTC
>WSFP011521411.1:0-12500 GCA_009831015.1 Picea engelmannii | reverse complement strand
TCCATTAATTAATCAATTATTAATTATTGATTATTTATATTTATATATTATATTATAAATACATTATTTATATATTATATTATAAATATATTATTTATATATTTATAATATAATGTAATCAACATGACCATTTTGGGAGAATGTCTTCCCGATGTTGAAACATCAACACTCCCTCTCAGGGAGGAAGACATTATGCATCACGTCAAGCTTGTCTCTGAAATATACAAACTTTGACTTAGACTCACTACACCTGTCTGTCAGTCCTGGGAGATGTCTCTCTCCCACCTGAACTTGACGGGGAACTCCCTCTGCGACTCTCCCTCTGAGCCAACTGACTCTCTCTAAGGTCAGGCTCACTCTGGGTCCACATGTGATAACATCTAGCATATCGATTCTTTATCACTCCTAGTCAAATCAACATGACTAAGGATAAAGACTACACCTGGGCCATTCACCACTAGCAAAGCATCATGAGTGAATGTATCATTTTCCCTTGGTCAATTCAGCATGACAAATCTAAGAGAATGTATGCCCAATGTTGAAACATCAACTAGCATCTAGCATCTTGATTCTTTATCACTCCTAGTCAAATCAGCATAACTAAGGAGAAAGATTACACCTGGGCCATTCACCACTAGCAAAGCCCCATGAGTGAATGTATCATTTTCCCTTGGTCAAATCAGCATGACCAATCTAGGAGAATGTCTTTCCAATGTTGCATCTTGGTCTTGTAGATCCATTTGGAGTCACCACTAATTTCCCCTCAGGTCTCAGCACAATCTCCCACACATCATTTTTCATGATGGACTGATACTCTTCCATCATGGCATCCTTCCAAACATGTTGGCTTTTTACCTCCTCATAACCGGAAAGTTTAGAATCAATGTTGTGACTCATTAATGCCATATAACTCGAGAACCTCTGAGGTTATTTTCTCTCCCTAAAAGTACCATTGGAAGCTGCATGCCCCTTTGCATCCTACAACATCTTTAGGTAGATCTATTGGCTCTATTGACTACTCCTAATTGTTTAAAAGATGAACAACTGGGAAAGAGAGATCTGTAACCTTATCCTTTGGAGCCTCCTGCTCCTCACTTTCGATCTCCATGTGAGACTCTTTGGACCTCACATCCTTAAGGCAATCACATCCTATAATTAGGCAAATCCCGACCAAAGGGAATCTACTCACTTTGTGTGCACAAGCCGCTTGTGACCTCAACCGTACAATTTCAAAAAATAAAAGATCTGAAGCAAATCTATCAGATCTGGCACGAAAAACTTTTAACTAACTTCGGAAAATATTTTGAAAGCTCTGATACCATGTTGAATTTTCTTTCGACCCTAGGTATGTTATGATACCATGTTGAATTTTCTGATTTTTAGATATGATAATTATTGTCTTATGATATTGTTATCATAAAATAATTACACACTGAAAACCTCAACTGTAAGTAGATATTATATGAGATAATATGAAATGATGTAGATATTATATGAGATAATATTGTATATGAGATCATATGAAATGATATATTACAATTGAGGGCCTCTTTCATTAATATACATGTTTTTTCCATTATTGTCTTTTCATTGATTAATTAATTATTAATTATTAATTATTGATTATTTATATTTATATATTATATTATAAATATATTATTTATAATATACATGACCAATATGAGAGAATGTATGCCCGATGTTGAAACATCAATAGTTTAAATCTCAAAAGTTTGTTGCAAATTAGGCATGGAAAACATTGGTACATAACCAATTTTTCTCTTTAGTTCTTCAAAAGACTTATGCTACTATTTTCCCAATGAAAACTCTTTCATTTTCTTGTTATGGCATGTATTGGTGCAACTACTATTGAAAATGATGAAATGGACTTCCTCATATATTGAGATGATCATATGCAACTTCTTACCTCTTTCACACTAGTATGGGTAGGCCATTTTCTAATGGCTTTAATGTTT
The DNA here is from genome assembly GCA_009831015.1 of Picea engelmannii. Lineage (NCBI taxonomy): Eukaryota > Viridiplantae > Streptophyta > Pinopsida > Pinales > Pinaceae > Picea > Picea engelmannii. The sequence continues at coordinate 10,524 of WSFP011521411.1, read as the reverse complement.
GCTGGATCAACCTTCAACTCTACTCCACCAATCACATATATAATATATACAAGGAATCTTCTCCAAATTAACACTTCATGAGATTAGCAGTTAGATTCTCCTTCATAAGTGTGTCTAATACCTATTTTAGATGCAATGTGTACTATTTCTTGATAGCATTGAATATCGATATGTCATCCATATATATGATTACAAAAGAATCTATTAATCCATGTAACTCATCATTCAACAAATTCTCCTTCATAAGTGTGTCTAATACCTATTTTAGATGCAATATGTACTCTTTCTTGATAGCATTGAAGATCAATATGCCATCCATATATATGATTACAAAAGAATCTATTAATCCATGTAGCTCATCATTCAATAAATGCATACAAATTGCAAATACATTACATAAACCAAAAGACATAATTAAATTAACCATTCATACCAACCCTACTTTGCTTAAAAGGTTGCCTTCTAAGTGTCCTCAACTTTCACTCTAAGTTGGTGATAGCTTCATTTTAGCTTTAGCTTTATGAAAAACTTAGCTTGTTGGGGTTCATCCAACAAGTCATTAAATCTTTGCAAAGGATTCCTATTGTTGATAGTCATATTGTTCAAAGCTTTGTTTTCAATACACATCCTCCAAATTCCATTCTTCTTAGGTATTACGATGATGAGTGACCCACAAGATAAAGTACTAAGCTTTATGACTCCATGCTCCAACAATTGTTTCTTCACTTCATTCAATTATAAATAGAATGTCTATATAATCAATATTAACTATATAATCAATATTAACTAATGGAAATTTAAGAAACAATTGAATCTCATCTTCAATTACCTCATGAGTGAAAAAAATTTAAACTATCAAAACACTTCCATGTAAAACTTTATCAATTGTTCTAATGGCTACTTCTACTTGTTCTCACATCCATACAATGATGCATTATCTTCCTTACTACTTTTCTTTAAAAAAACAATGCAAACTTCTTGTTTTTACTAATGAGCCTCTCATTTCCTTAGCATTCAAATTATTTCAATATTATAGCTTGCTATTTTTCTTTAAAAAAACAATGCAAACTTCTTGTTTTTACCAATGAGCCTCTCTCATTTCCTTAGCATTCAAATTATTTCAATATTATAATGTTCTCACATCCATGCAATGATGCATTATCTTCCTCGCTACTTTTCTTTAAAAAACAATGCAAATTTTACCAATGAGCCTCTCATTTCCCTATCATTCAAATTATTTCAATATTAAGTAATATAATAGGATTGACCTTATCATTCGCCCAATATATACATTATTAAATAAAATATGAATGGAGTGTTGACCTTATTTAAATGTCAGTTAGTCATTTCAAAGTAGGGAAATGGGTGTATGATTTATATCAATATATATTTTCGTCACCATTTTGGTACGTGTTACTGGTTTTAAGGTAAATCCCGGTTGAGATTGTACCATGCACTTCACAATGGTACTGCATAGAAATATTTACAAGGGAAAATGTGTACCTTCCCAGCGAAGTTTGTTGTCTAAAAAGAGAGAGCATAAAGACCAAGTTTTAAAAGTAGCAAACGCGTAGACAACGAGGACCAAGTTTTAATAGCAGCAAACGCGTGGACAACTAGGAACGAGGACCAAGTTTTAAAAGTAGCAAACGCGTAGAAGTTAGGTTTGCGTAGAAGTTAGGTTTGCTTAAAGGTAAAGGTATTAGTTAAACGAGTAGATTAGTTTAAACGTTCGATTTTTTAGTGTTTTTACTAGTATATTTTCATAATAATTTTATTTAAAATTTGATAAAAAAATTATTGGAATTCTATATGGAGTAATTAAATCTATATAACTCTAATGTGGGTTTTTAGAATGCTGTTATGCATTCAATAGAAAAGATGATTTTATCAAAGATTTATTTCATTTGATTCTGAAGAAAAAGTTGAAAAAAATCCAATGTTTAGAGAAAGACTGAGTTAAAAAGGCATAAAAATATACAGGTAAATGGTGTTACCTCTGGGCAAAGACGTTGCCTGCGCGTAGAAGGTACACGGTTCTAACCCATCCCGATTCGCATGGCGCAGGATCAAACCACAGCATTAAAAGCAGTAAATGGTGTTTACGTTTCAGCAAAGACATTGCAAGCATTAAAAATCAACACATCGAGGCAATAGTACAGAAAAGTCATTTGAAGATCTGGCATTAATGTATAATGTTACAGCAAATGGGCTTCCTTCGGCCCCTCAATCGAACCCTGTCAGGGTTTGAGAAGTTTACAATGTATAAAAAGAGCTCCATTCTGAAGCATTATGTACAGTGTTCAGCACTCGCCGTTAGGTATGGATCTGTAAATTAGTGTATTCTCTGTTGCCCGTGCGTCCAATATAATCTGTCTTTCAGGCGATAGCGGTAACCTGTTTAAACGGCTACCTTTCTTGCCCATCTTAGCGCCATTGGAACCCTTGCGGGGCGTTTTAATGGATTCGGCTGAGCCTGGCGACAGTACTGATGATCGAATCGTCTGATTATTATATGGTGATTTTATCGTCGATTCCCAGCTCTGGGAACTCTTGAGCTTCTTCATCGGCTTGGCGAGATCTTCCACGCATTGGACATATGCCAGAGACGTAAACGACTGCGATTTGCCGGTGAAAAAATTGGACAAACCCCTCCTGCAAATTATTCAAACGAACAGCCAAAATCAACAAAAGATTGCAACAGCTTCCGTTCGAAATGAAGACAGAACGATTTTCTTAATGAATATATGGTTTCCATTAGACTTACTTGCGACAAGGGAGGCTGGCTCTGAGAGACGTCATGTGGAAGAGAGGGCCGCCATTGCCTTCGGGTATCGGTGGAGGCGAGAAACCCCATGAAGAATTGCCGCTGTCCGTGATGTCGTCCGAGGAAGCCGAGGAGGCCGTCGAATCGGGTGAAGAAATAGAAAAAGAAGAACACGATGAAGATAAATCGCATGTTCTTGCGAATCGCTCTTCCGCCATGGCTGCTGGCAAGGAAAATAGGGTTTTGAAGTCCTGAATTTCTGTCACGGAATTTCTGTTTGTTTCTTTCTTTCTGCAACAACCGAAATTCTCCTCCTGCCAGAAAACGTTGTGGGCGTTTTGTAGCGGGCAGCCGATAAGGACATCTCCGCATATGTCCACAGAAATTTCGCCACGTGGAACCCTCTGGGCGGGCGCTTTCCTTGCGGCGCGACATACCCTTGTCTACAAAAGGCGAAAGCTTCTGTTGGGCTGTTTTAGCGTCCCCAGCCAGCAGTTTGGAGGTTCGAGCGGGCGGTTTTGGTAGCCTTATCCGAATGACGGAAGGCCTGACCTGCCAGATCAGCAAGGGGCGACCGCGCTTTTACATTTCTGAAGATTAATTTGACTCTGATGACATGTGGGCCAGTGGGGCTCTCCGGAATTTGAGGTAAGTTTATGCTTGGTCGGCGAGACGTATTGATTAATGATGAGATGAGCATATTCCATATTCGATCCTCATCCACAGCCTTATCTATTCAGCGTAGATGACATTTAAACTGACACACTCACACTCAACCAAGTCATCCTTATCCAAATCAATAATTAAATACTCATCTCTAAAGTTCTCTACCACATCCACATTTAAACACCTTTATCCTTTAAAAAAAAATATGTATAATTATTTTAAGATTAATATGTGGTGTATTTGATTTTTTATTTATATCTACATTTATATAAATTTTAGGTCAAATATACAAGTATATTTATCGTACAATCAATTACAATTAGTTGTAATATTAATATATGACATCATTTTGTTGAATTTATTTCTCCAAAATATAATTTTTTTAAGTTTATGTCTATATATATATATATATATATATATATATATATATATATATATATATTTTAAGTTTATGACTATTAATATAAAGATTTATCTAGATTTTATTTTTTTAATGTATTTCTATTAGTATTAGTATAAAGATTAATGTAAATTTATCTTAGCTCGAAAATTATTAAGTACTAATATATTTTTAATATATTAAAAATTTAGATAACTTAGGTACTAATATATTTTTAATAAAGATTAATGTAAATTTATCTTAGCACTAAAATTATTAAGTATTAATGTTCAGAGAGTACTTTCGGATCCATCGCATAGGTTTTATGTTTTTCGACGTTTCGGACCAAACTAGTGTGGTCCATCATCAGGAAAGCGTTGTTTTATAAAACCTATGCGATGGATCCGAAAGTACTCTCTGAACAAAACAATGATCGCAAAAGTCTTCGAACAGAAGTATTAATGTATTTATAATATTTTAAAAATTTAGATAACTTAAATACTAATATATTAATTTTTAATAAAGATTAATGTAAATTTATCTTAGCACTAAAATTATTAAGTACTAATATATTAAAAATTTAAATAACTTAAATGCTAATATATTTTTAAAATTTTAAATAACTTAATTTAACTATCTCAATCATTAAAAAAAAATAATGAATTTATAACCATTTTTACCTTAGCCAATCTCAATCATTAAAAAATAATAATGAATTTATAACCATCTTTACCTTAGCCCATCTCAATCATTTATGTAAATAATGTAAATAATAATGAATTTATAACCATTTTTACCTTAGCCAATCTCAATCATTTATGTAAATAATGTTAGATTTTTGTAGATTTGTAAAATCCTTTGTGTAATTAATGTTGAATCTTCATAGATTTGTAGCAACTACATAAAGGTCACCTTATTACATCAAACAATAACAGGATGAAAATGAAAAGGATAAACCAACCTACTACTTAAATTCAAAACGCTCACCTTATTACATCAAACAATAACAGGATGAAAATGAAAAGGATAAGCCAACCTACTACTTAAATTCAAAACTATGTATGTCTTTTGTCTTGTCGAATCTTTCTTTCATTAATCCAAAAAAATATTTAGATGCAAATTTTTAAGTGATAAAAAAATCTAGAGTTAGATAAGTGTGCTTTATTTAGATGCAAATTTTTAAGTGATTAAAAAATCGAGTTAAGATAAGTGTGCTTTATGTGTGAGTGTGGTAATATTAATTTTTAAGTGATTAAAAAATCTAGAGTTAAGATAAGTGTGCTTTATTTAGATGTAAATTTTTAAGTGATTAAAATATTTAGAGTTAAGATAAGTGTGCTTTATGTGTGTGAGTGTGGTAATATTAATTTTTAAATGATTAAAAAATCTAGAGTTAAGATAAGTGTGCTTTATTTAGATGCAAATTTTTAAGTGATTAAAATATCTAGAGTTAAGATAAGTGTGCTTTATATGTGTGTGAGTGTGGTAATATAAATTTTTAAGTGATTAAAAAATCTAGAGTTAAGATAAGTGTGTTTTATTTAGATGCAAAATTTTAAGTGATTAAAATATCTAGAGTTAAGATAAGTGTGCTTTATGTGTGTGAGTGTGGTAATATTGTTTATTAATATTATGGAGTGTTAAAAACAAAATTGTTTTTTTTTTTTTTTTAATAGTTAATATGATTTTGGTTTATAGTGTTATTTTTTATATATTATATATAAAGATTTGTGGATTACTATTGCACTAAAATTATTATCAGTAAAATTTTATTTTTATAAAACATATTATATTGAGTCAACATACAACCTAGCTTTATCAATATGAGATAAATGTTATAATCTCTTTAATATTGGATTTTAACATGGGATAAATGTTACAATTTCTTCAATATCGAATTTTATAATGTACCTAAATTCTATAATATACTTAGCTTTTTTGTATAATATTGTTGAAATTTATAGGTTTTCGCAAAACATATCTCACTTACCCACACAACAAGTCTTCAATTAAAAAAAAGGTGATCAAATAAACAAATATATTCATCCTACAATCAATCATGTTATTACTTCTATAAACACTTCATAATGTATTGAATTGTCATATAATAATAATAATAATAATAATTATTATTATTATAATTTAAAGGATAAACTTTAAACACTAAATCCAAAAAATAATCACTTAAAATTCATATTCCTTTGTGATTTGAGGTGATACATGAAAATTTGAACTTACCTAATTAAAATCGAGATTTTTTTCACAAGTTAATGACTTTCGGTTGAGACGTTATAAACATAATCAAATGAAAACTCAACTCCATACTAACGCGCTACCATATTATTTAAAACTTTTAAAATAATAATTATGATGGTGATGATAATGATTAATGCCACTGAGATCAATTGATCTATCGGACCTTAAAAGGTAAGAGATTACTTTAATTTCTTTAAAATTGTATTTGTGTGCTAAAAAGACATTGAGAGAAGCATTCCAAGATCACTGTAGTTTTGATGACTTAGGAGGTTAGGAAGGTCTCTATTGTGGAAATATTTTTAAATTGGGATCTAATTTGGGAATAGGCAGGGCAATCTAAGAGGAAGTGTTTTTCATCTTCAATCCTCTTCGTGTCACAAAGATGGCATATTCTTTTATCCCACAGTGTTTTTGGAATTGTCCAATGCTCACTTTCACTATGTAGCTCGTGAGAGTTTGTTCTTATTTTAGCAATGTTAATTTTCTCCTTTTCACTTCTCAAAATTGAGAGGTACTTTTGATCTTCTAAATTAGGGTTGACCACCTCCTTGTAGTATCTTAGTTTCCTTTTATCCTCTAATTCTTTATCACACCACATATTCCCCTTAAATTTAGAAGTAATAATATTTGTAATATTGTCGGTATTTTGCATGATGGCTTCTTCTTGTATTCCCCGATGATTTAGCCAAGATTTGGCATATTTTTGTCATCTTGGCTTGAGTTGCTAGTGATTTTGGATAGAGTTTGAAGCAATTTTGGGGAGTCTCTTGCCGTCCATGTTGTTTATCTTGTTCTTGTAAGTTATATATCTAATCATAGCAATGCTCTCGATGGAGGAGAGGTTTTCTTTTATGATTATATTTAAAAATTTGCTTCTAATCACAACAATGCTCTCAATGAGGGAAAAGCTTGCTTATATGATGATGATAATAATAATAATAATAATAATAATAATAATATAATTTTAAGGTCACAACCAAGCCATACACCAAATTGGTGTATGAGACCCCCTTGTTTGCAGGACAAGGAACCCCCTCCACCCAACAATTTAACTGATAAAGTCTATGAAGATATACATACCTTATCCCTTCTAGATTTAAACTTATGATCTCTCAAGAAAAAACACATATTGTTAATCATTAAACCTAAAACTTTTAAAATAAAAAATATATATTATTAAATTAAAAAATGTGTTCAACTCACATTACTATCCCTCATTGACATTATTTAATTTAAAAATATACATATCAATTCGTTGTCTCTTTAAATAATAAAAAAAAAGAAAAGTAAACTTGTATTTTCCCCGTGTATGTTAGCTTACTTTTCATTCTAACAAAGGGCCTTTAAGTCGATAGAAGTGTTATCAATTCCAGATATCTTACTTTTATAGAAGTCGGGGGCATATTTGTTTTCTTTTCCAATGTTAAGTTATTTAATTTGTTATGCCTCTTTATCTCATTTGCGTGGTTTTCAAGTATGAGAGCGTTGTAAAGAAAAAGGAGACGTGAAGTTTAATTCACATCAGAGATTCTAGAAGAAGGGTTGAGTACAACAGTGATGTTCATGTTGTAAGGTTCAATCATATTATAGGGTTTTTCAATATTGTTTTTGAAAATTTTTCTTGGATGGTTGTCATCATTTGGGTGTAGGGTTTGTAATCTTTTTCTTTAAAAAGGTTAGGGTTTAATTGGATAGAAACATTGCACAAGTCTTACATTCGAAAGTAATGTTTTTGTAATCGATGACTTAAGATCATTTACGATGTCTAAATTGAATCATGATATGATCAAGTAGACATGGATGTATCAAGGCAACATATAGATATATTTTAGTAAAGGTGATGATACTCTTTTCAACCTAGTTAAAGTCAATTTTGAAAACTTTATCGAAAATATTTTTGATCTTCTCCAAGTTTTCATGGTGACAAAAGTATGTAAGGAGATTGGGTAGTCTTACCAAAACTAGGGTTGTAGAGATAAACATGCTAGATGAGTTGAATTGTTGGAACCATGGTTTAAGGAAAACACTAGCATTTCCCTAGAACCTTGACCATGTTTCCATCATTAGTCTTTTGTCTTCCACACTATTAGAAATAATAATTAAAAACCTATGCAGTAAAGGTTTATCATCAATACATTGTCCTAGTTAATGGTAATCAATTTGCTCAACATTACATAAGGTGCCACAATCCATCAAAGTTGTCTATTAGAGTGTTATCGAAGTAGTGGTTGAGTGTCGCATAAAGTATTGATGACTCAACCTTGAACTTTGGGATAACTTCCAAGCTCTATTAATAAATGCTCTAGATTAAGGAGGCTCAAGGGAAATATATATAGATGATGAGTTGGTTTGGATTGTTTATTTGAAGGAACAAGGACCTAAAGAAGTGGTCATGCCTTTACTTGGCACCCCTCCATGAAGACCATGACAATTATGTGTCTGTTGGGTGATACAAGTGATTGATGGTCATGCCCAACTAATAAGGTCACATTGGTGTCACGCGATGACTAGGCTTCTTGAGTGGTATGGGATGCTTAAGCAAAAAGAAAAACCTAACCTCGTAATAATTGGCCTTTGGAGTAGATGTCCAACATTGTACCAAAACCACACTCCATGACATTATCCATGAACAAGCACAAAGAAGTTCCATCTCACAATGTCTTCCACCAAACTTCAATCCCCCCATCATTTGTTGGGGAAATTATACATAAATTGAAATCTTAAAAGTATATCCCCACAACGATTTTATTGCTAAAGTCTATAGAGGTATACATACCCTACCCTACCCCCTCTGGATTTGAAATTATGATCTTTTAGGAGGAAACACATGTTCTTAACCATTAAACCCATTATATACATACATATATATATAAATAGATTTATCCATTCATTTATATCCATATCTTACATTTAAATTTACATATCACTTTATATATAACTTATCACTTATTTATACCTATCCATTTAAATCTCTATATATCTTCATTTGTGTCCATATATTTAATTTTTTAATAAATATATGACTTATCACTTAATAATGTCCATCCATTTAAAACCTATATATTAAGTATCACTTATGTATACCTATTCATTTAAATATTTATATGTCACTTCATTTGTATCCATACATTTAAATTTTTAATAAATATATGACTTATCACTTAATAATGTCCCTCCATTTAATTTTTTTATAAATATATACCTTATCACTTATTTATGCCCATCCATTTAAATCTTTCTATGTCACTTCAGTTTTGTCCATACATTTATTTATTTTTAAATGGCTTTCTAAATATATGGATACATATATTTAAATTGTTCTATTAATGGAAGTATTTGGGCTTAGATCATAAATTACAAAAAAAATCCGTAAACATTAAGGTCATCGCTCAATTTCAATTTTACAATAGATTTTAGATATAAGTTGATTATAACTTCCACTCAATTTCAATTTTAAAATATTGTTTTATCAAAATTTCTAAACTTTATATTAAATTAAGAAAGGATATTTTACATATATAATTATGCTATTTCGAATCTATTTTATTTTTCAATCTTGGTCTCTTACACACTCGGGTTACATATCAAATCCCACATTTTTTCATAATTACACATGACTCTCTTGGGCCACTCCAAGGAAGCATATGTTATTGTTCAAGGTTTTAAGAAAGATAATATAGAGATGATGTATCTAGACACTCTCTAATTGCAATGGAACCTTCACATTTGTTCATATGTTACACATAATTCTTTTGGTCCACTTTAGGAAGCAAATTTTACTTTTTTAAGGTTTTAAGTGATACTATAAAGGACAAGTATTTCGATAACCCTAATTGTTAAAGATTTAGTTAAGAAAAATTTAATGTAAATTTTTTTGAGTATTTTTTTATGATTTATATGTCTAAATTTCAAGCACTTAATTCTAAAGGAATCGAGAGAGTTAAACTTGTGACCTCCCCAACATGAAGAAGAAATCTCACATGTAGTTCATAACCACTTATACTAATCCTCAAAACTAATTCATTATATCATTAAGTGATCTAATATATTTTCACGTTTCTAAAAATGAAAATAAAAATATAATACAATACTTATTATACCTGTCGATAGGCATGGTATATAGCTTTGAGTTAGGCTTGACTTTCTATTAGTTCATGGTTGACCATAAAATATACATCCCTTTATCCAAAGTTTTAAAAAATAATTATTTATTTTAAATTTTAAATCTCATTTATGTGATATCTTATTGGCCAAAAACTTTGAAGTCTTATTGTTGCCTTCACTTCCCTCAATGTAATTGTAATAAATATTTCTTGTTTTTTTTATATATATTGTCAAAAGTTGGGGGCCCATCTTGTTAAATAAATAACCCTTTCTTTTTTGGCATGGATATGCATTTTTTTTTGTTGTTCTCATTTAATGGGTACCTTTTTCCTAGGCACATTTAAATAAAATA
>WSFP011521403.1:0-12500 GCA_009831015.1 Picea engelmannii | reverse complement strand
AATATATATATATATATATATATATATATATATATATATATATATATATATATATATATATATATATATATATATATATATTCTCTCTCTCTTTGTTGTCTTGTTCTTAAACAGGTTCACCATCCCACAAATCCAAATATGGAGTGACAAGGATGACACTAGCAAGGATCAAGCGTCATTTAAAAGGTATGTCTCTTATTCCTCTCTGAACTAGTTTATATGACAATGAAGTCTAAGGTGAAGTTTGTATTATGTCTTGTTTTTTTCTAGATTCTTGTGGAAGTTAGGGAGATCATTTTGTGTCCTCACTTACCTATTTTTCTGATAACAACTATATTATGAACCAATGCCTTGAAAATGATAAAAAATTAACGAATAACAATCCACTTCAAGGGGGAAACATCCTTATACAATATATTCAATGTAAAATATGAGATGAGATGATCCTAAGACTAGGTCCCTTGGTATATATATTAGAGACAAAAGATACAATGAAGGGTTCCAACCTACATACAAATATAAAGCTAGAAATGTAATAATTCAATATATAGGGCTTAATAAGGTTTTTTATACTGAACATGGGGCTTTGTCTTGGGATTAAGATGCCCCTCCCCTTCAAACAAGTGTTTTACTCAACACTTGACTAAGTGTGGGTGTTTCTTCATGAACAAATCATCTTCCCATGTCACATCTTCCACTAGTAGGTTCTTCCATTTGACAAGGTAATCAATGATTGCTCAATTTCACATTCTCTTAATCCTTTTTTCAAGGATTATTTTTGTTTCTAGTATTATTTTCCCTTCTTCATTAATATCTAAAATAGTCTGGACTGGGATCTTGTCACTGACTACAGTGTTTAAGAAAGAAACATGGAATATTGGATGTACACATGAAGATGGAGGCAACTCCAATTTGTAAGCCACACTTCCAATCCTCTACAACACCTTATAGGGGCCATAATATTTTGGTGCTAATTTATTTTCCTTTTGTTGCTTGAGGGACATCTGTTTATATGGTTGTAGCCTAAAAAATACCCAATCCACCACTTCAAATTCCCTTTCACTACGATGTTGATATGCTTGTCGTTTCATCACATTTTGTGCCATAACCAAATTTTTCTTAAATATTTTGAGAAGCTCTTGTTGGTGTCTTATGTGGTCCTCCATACCTGAACCTTTGCAGCCCCTTTCATGGTAAATGTGATGGATGGAGGATGATATCCATAAAGTTCCATAAATGGGGACATTTTTTATGAAGTATGGAAGGATGTTTTGTACCACCATTCTTCCAAGGGAAACCACTTGATTCATTGTGTCTATTTATCAGATGCAAAGAAATGAAGATATCCTTCTTGGAATGTATTCACAATCTTAGTTTTCCCATCGAATTGAGGATGGTAAGATTAGATGTGAACTAATTGAGTAACCAAACAAGAAAATAATTCAGTCCAAAAATTTCCAGTGAAATTTGGATCTTTGTCACTTACAATAATCTTAGGGACTCCATGCAGATTTTGAATCGTTTTCATGAATGTGACAACTACTATGATTTATTTAAAAGGATGAGAAAGAGAACAAAAATGGGCATACTTTATCAATCGATCCACTACTACAATGATGACAATATTTCCTTTAGATTTAGGTAAACCTATATAAAAATCCATTGAAACTTCTTCCCAATGTTGACTTGGTATAGTTAATGGTTGTAAGAGACCCGACATCTCAATTGTCTCTCCCTTATTATGTTGGAAAACCACACATTCAGACACAAAATTTTTAACATTAGTTTTAATACCTTCCCAGAAAAAATCCTTCTTGATCTTGTGGTAAGTTTTCAAGAACCCTGAATGTCCTCCTATACGAAAAGTGTGCAATTCCAAAAGGACCTTCTATTTGATTTGGGAATTCTTACATAAATATAGGAAATCATGATACCATAGAAAATCATTCTTTCATGCAAATTTATCTAATGCATTGGGGTCATATTTTAGTTGTTGAATGATCTTGCATAACTCTTGATATTGATTCCATTATATCCTTGCATCTTCCACCCAATCAACTTGTGAAATAGAAATAGAATATAGTGAACCCTATGTTTCTTCTTCTTTCCTTGAAAGTGCATCTGCCACAATATTATGTTTTCCTTTCTTGTAGATAACACCAAATTCATAACCTAACATCTTTGTAACTCATTTGTGTTGCTCTTCTAAAGATAATAATTACTCCAAGAAATACTTCAAACTATCATTATCTGTTTTTACTTTGAAGTGTATTCATATTAGGTAAGGGAACAATTTCTTAACTGCATGTAGTATGGCCAAAATTTATTTTTCATAAATGGGTTTGAGTAAGGTTTTTCCTTTAAGTTGGCTACTTTCAAAGGCAAGGGGCCTTCCTTGCATTAAAACTACACCAGTTCCATGGTGTGAGTTATCACGCTCCACAATAAATGTTTTTGTGAAGTCAATAGTGACTAGGATAGGAGTTTTACGCATAGCCTCCTTAATTTTTTCAAAATTCTCGGTTGCTTCTTTAGTCCAAGAAAGTGGTTCCTTCTTTGATAATGTTGTTAGAAGTGCCACTATTTGACCGTATTTATTGACAAACTTGCATTAATATCTTATTAATCCTAAGAATCCTCTGAGTTTCTTCAAGGTTTTGGGAACTGGCCATTACCTCATAGCTTTAATTTTGTTGGGGTCCACTTTTACACCTTCATAAGATACAATATGACCCAAATATTCCACTTCCTGAACCCCAAAGGCACATTTGGAAGGATTTGCATTAATTTGTTTCTCTTCCAAAATTTGTAATACTCTGTCAACATGTTGTACATGCTCTTCCCAATATTTGTTCTAGATTAGTGTGTCATCAAAAATTACTAACACAAATTTTCTAAGGAAGGGTTTGAAAATATAATTCATCAAGATTTGAAATGTTGAAGGTGCATTAGTAAGTCCAAATGGAATAACCAAAAAATCATAATAACCTTCATGTGTTGTAAAGGCTGTTTTGGGAATGTCTTCCTACCTCCTTCTAATTTGATGATATCCTAAACAAAGATCCAAATTAGTAAATAAAATTGCTCCATACAATTCATCTAATAATTCATCAATGACAGGAATAGGAAACTTATATTTGATGGTCATTTTGTTGAGTTTTCTATAATTTGGACACATACACCATAATCCATACTTCTTCATAAGCATCACTACTAGTGAAGAGAAAGAACTTTTCCTAGGTTGAATGATGTCTTCCTCTAACATTTCTTGGATAATATGCTCAGTCTCACTCTTTTGTGCATATAGATACATGTAAGGCCTAATGTTAGGTGGCACACTTCCTGGTTGGAAATGAATAGCATGGCCATGATCTCGAGCAAGTGGAAGACCCTTAGGCATATCCCCAAATACCTTGGAATGGTTGTTGATAACTATTTGGAGATCCACGGGAATAGAGGATATATATGTTTGAACAACTAGTGAGAACAAATGTGAAATTACAGTATGGTGTCCCATTTTTCAATAATTTTGTCCTGTTGTTAGAGATTATCACCTTAGAGGGTTTCCCTTGGAGACCTCTAAGATCAATTTCATTTCCTTCTGAGGAAAATCTCATGAAAATATCTTGAAAATTAAGGGCCATTGTTCCAAATTATTGTAAACATTGGACCCCTAATACAACATCGACACCACCCATTTGGATGGAAATCAAGGGAATATCCAATAAATACCCCCCCATATTGAGCTTAATACTATAGCACTTCTCCAAAATATTTATGGTACCTCCATCTGCAATCATTACTTGAAACTTTGGTGTTGGAAATACAAAGTGATTAATATATTTTTCTAATTCGTAATTAACGAACTTATGGGTACTACCAAAATCAATCAACATTATTACCTTTTTATTTTTGATGTATCCTTGTATCTTGAGGCTTTTTTGAGTAATGAAGTCATCCAATTCATGACAAGATATCGTTGGAGTAGTCTCTTCTAGACCTAGATCTTATGATGGTTCCAATTATTTCTCTTCTTCCTCTTCACAGTCTATGCAAAATAATTTATTTTTGTCACATTTATGCCCCTTACTGTACTTGCTATCACAATTGAAACATAGTCCCTTTTCTCTTATTTCATCCATTTTTGAGGTATCAACCTTGTCAGTTGAGTGACATTAGGAGAGGGAACATGGTGCTCTCTATAGTTGTTAGAGGTTGCCCTTCTAGTATCCATATTTTTGTTTTCCACTTTCCTTGTTGTTAGCACTAGAAGTTGTTCTTAGACTGCTTTAAGAACAAGCCTAATACCCATTAGAACTTGAAAAAATTAAATCAATTTAAATTGGGTGGATCAGCAAGAAAGAACAAGAAAGAAGGAAACAATTTGATTGTAGATCAGTGATCTACCATTGGGCATGGAGTCAAAACACTCTGCAGGTTGAAGGAAATCAAGCTAAATCATCAAGTTAAGATGTTATATGATGATGATTAGAAGAAAGAAAAGTGAAAAAAGTAATAATGTCTACTTATAAACATACATCCTCTCTGCAAAATAGATTGAAAAATGCTTGAACAAAAACAATGATTAACAGGCCAGCTACAACAAATCCTTTGTTGCTCAGGGATCCATTAATCAAAGGCATCATTTGATTCTCAAAACCTGCATTATACTCAAGAAAGAAGATAACAAAAGAAATGGAAAATAGGAAGACAATCCGATAAACAAATCTCATGAATCTTTAATGGAAGAAATTTTGATTACAACAGGCCCTCGAGCTTACAAATGAGAAACTAAAATTGCTCTCTCATCTCTTGGATCATGAATCCAACCCTTTCCTTATCAAAATAACTTTCATATATAGTGAATGATATCTCTCTACTCTAAGGGGGTCGAAACCAAGGATCTACATAGGATCCTCCTCCATTTAGGAGTCTGTTAGAAAAGATTCCAACAAAAACATAACAAATTCCTACTTTTTTTGGATCTTGTCTACTGTGATAAATGTCTTTTGAATTAGGTCATGCTTCTTGATTGGATGATAGAATACATGTCCCTCGTGTCCAAATACCTCCTAGGAATCCATTCGAAACCCCTCAAATAGGTGGAATCCATCCTACAACTTGGATTTATCAAACTGTTAGAGTTCACAGCACCCTTGATAACATGCATTGTGAACTTTCCTATAGGTGATGATTTTGATGTTTCTCCCAAAGGAAGAATTGGATCAGGCTGAATTTTTGTCAGCAAGTCCATGATATTATTATTCATCTCCAAAAGAAAATTCATAAGAACCCAACTCATAATTTAAAAGTTATGATTATAAAATAATTCTACTATGTGCTAATTGCTACAAACTGTCCCAAAATTACCAGTTTGCAACGCCAATGAGTCCAAGCGCTGCGAAATTTCTTGTATCATCCTGTTTTCTTGCAAAAACATTCCAACCTTTCAAAAATTGTACCTGGAGTAAGATAGACCTTCCAAAATATGTTGCAAGTTTATTTCAACCTGAAATAACCTTGAAGAAACATAAAAAGATGCTAAGTTTAGCTCAAAACTCAAAATCATTACTTATTGTTGTAATTGCATGCAAAAACCATGAAAAAATGATGTTGATGTGGAAGATCATCTTGTTTTCATATTTTGGTTCTGGTACTCCTTCTAGTAGGCACCTTATCCAACATGTCTAAATTCTTTTTTTCAATTTTAGGATGCCCTCTTTGCATTTTCTGACAAAAATAAGGCAACCCACCCTCTGGAAGGCTTCCT
This sequence comes from Picea engelmannii, assembly GCA_009831015.1. Classification (NCBI taxonomy): domain Eukaryota; kingdom Viridiplantae; phylum Streptophyta; class Pinopsida; order Pinales; family Pinaceae; genus Picea; species Picea engelmannii. Next base: position 6,730 of record WSFP011521403.1, on the reverse strand, counting down.
TGAAAAATGGTTCAGAGTTGATGAGTTGCATGTCATATGGTTCAGTTTTCACAATCTCTCCCCCCTTGTGGATTTTCTTGGTTTGTTGACTGTACATAATTTATGTCTTAAAAACGTTTTGTAACCTCTTATGACAGTTGTTATATAAAATATAGAGTAAAACAAGGATTTTAGGGTTTGATTATAGAGATGGCATAAATTAGAGTTCACTTGTCTGAAAACTTATAAACAACAATGGTATGAAGTGGAGGAAATTGCAAGTAGGAATGATAATAGGGACAACAATTCAGTCTGAGTGAAAATGTAGACAGGAAAAAAGAGACAACTTTGTGTAAACAGAGGGTTTGCAGTGCCAAAACCAGTTTGCAACACAGAATAATCAGTGGCTTTTAATACTTGTTTGCAAAAGGAGGTTGTAGGATGACCCTGAGATAACAATCTTGACCAATGACCAGGGTTTATAACACCAAAAGAGTGGGTTTTAATGGCGCAAAGGGTTAGTAGCACATGCACATTTAATAGTTTATAGTGCCAACACTAGTTCATAGCGCCAATAAAACACAACAACTTTAAATTCTCAATCAACCACTTTATCAACATACAATCATCAAAGGGGTACCTGGTATGTCTAAATTAGGATGGTGCTTTTTGAACTTGAGTCTGTCTTTAAATTAAAGCATTCAATTCTCCTCAATATACTATAGTCAGTTCGCAGCACTAGTTTTCAAAGTCCAATAGCGTACTTCATGCGAACTGTTAGAATTGTTCCTTAAAATAATATTGAAAATCATAATGAATTTAATGCATTGAAGATGACGAGATCTCCCCTGACACGTTTTCAAAGTTCAATGATGAGAGATTAGTGCACCAAGTACTTATTGGTATGACGCAAACTTTTAGGTGAGTTGGCAGCAAGCAAATATGACATCTTACTTGACCTCTAAACAGTTGGAAAATGACATAATGGAATTTTGTGTACAAACCCTTTAGACAGAACATATGATGATGATGATTTTAAGACTAGGGTTAAGACCCATTTGACCCTTATTTCCTTCATGATGATAAATGATAGCATGACACCAAGACTCTTACATGGACTAAGATCACAATTTTTTACTCTTGAACATTTCATGTGCTAACATTGGCTCCACAAGGGATGGCATGTTCCTTGTGAGCTGCCAAGAACATTGCAGTTCTAGTGCCTTATCCATGGGAAAATATTCCTTCACCTCCTTTCAAATTTCTACAACTTATTCTGAAACCAAAACATAATGTTGCAAACCAAATGAAAACTGAATGTTGTTCTCAAACTGAAAACCAAATATTTACATGGAAATATTATTTATGCACACTCCTACTCCTACTCCAATCAATTGAACTGTTTCTTGATAAAGTATAATCATATTTCCAATGGATCCATAAAAGCATCTGACTGATGAAATGTAATCTTTGTTTGTATCTAAGTAAGAAGACATTGAGAGAGTATATCATGAACAACAAAAATTCCACAAAAAAATGTACTCACAGCTGCAAATTGATGAGATGCCAAAACTTGTAGCATTTGGGATCTATGAAAATGACGAATCCATCCAAGCTACTACTAGATCCTGAAACTGATAAAAAACCTCCAGTTGATCCAACCAAGTGAATTGTATCAATGTTAAATCTTCTGCAATTTGATTTTTCTACAAAACTAAAAATTGTTGTAGGCTTATATCATTGTTGATCACATGTTGTTCAATATTTGTTGCAAATTCAAGTACAATAATGGGGAATGTAGAATTGTTGATCTTCGGTGATAGTTTTTGGAGTAATTTATTTGACCAATTATGCTCATCTAACTGATGTTCTGCAAGGCAATCTTCAACTTGTTCCTTATGACCGAACAAATATGGCATATTCCTTTTGGAACTACACTACCTCTCCTGAGATCTTTTTTACTCATGATTAAAAATATTAAATCTTTGATCTTCACAAATTAGTGGTTGTTCTTGTTCTTCATCATCACTATCTCTATAGTGATCAAAAAAAGGTGGACCATTAAGGGATATAACTTGAGAAATCTTCTCATAATCTTTTTCAATGATGGGATCATTGTATGATTCTGCAACAAAAGTCTATCGAAAAGACACTTTCTCTTCTTCATAACCAACAAATGGAGTTTGTTCAACATCAATTATGTCAAAAACAAGTTGATTTAAACATTGGTTAACATGATCTACTATTTTTTGATCTTTAAAAATCTCTTCAGCCATTTAATGATCAATTTTTTCTTGCACACGACTATCACTTGTTTCAAGATCTAAAGATTCCTTCTTTAAAAATTGTTGATCTTGAACATGCAGTGTGAAATATAAATGCAAGGGATTGAAAAATTGTAGATCATGACCATATTTTTCAAGCTCCTCTTTAATAAAAGAGTTTAAAATGTTTCCTTCACAAACTAACTCTTCTTTAATTTATGTTTCATCAAGACCTTTTATAAAGTTCATCATAAGAGAAAAAATATGTTGTCCTTTGATCTCGAGATTAATATTTTTCATAGAAATCTTCAAGAAGCATTTCATGTGGAAAGTACATTTTACAGTGTTTATTGAACATAGCATGGAAATCTCTCAAGGAAGATATGCTAGAAGCAGGAAGAGAAAAACACCATTCTTGTGCATCACACTTTAAGGAGTACATGAACATTTTCATCAATACATCCTCGTGAAGTATACCTACTTAATCCATGCATTGATGAAATGTAACAAGATGATGGGAAGGATTATTCTCCTTCTCTTCTTTGAAAAAAGGAAGATAATCCATCCATTATGATGGAGGAGGCACTAGATTTGGAAAACTAGGAACAACTGAGAAATTGAGAGGTGCAAACCTTCATTCCAAGATAGTCTCTGTGGCCTTTGTCATCCTGAATCAATGAAGACACCAAAAAATTATTTCTTCATGGAGTAGAGTCACTAGGTGAAAAGGTATGCAATATGTTCTATCACCAAGCCTTTCTCACCATAAAGAAATGGTAGTAATTGTTTTCATATAACCTGTTGGGCACTTTAATTGTCTAAATAAATAGATAATTAAGGTGTTCAATATGAATCGTCAAAACCAGGGAAGTTTTGTTATTTCAAGATAATTGTGCATAGTCTATGCTATATTATGAAAGAAAACACTAATCAATTGCAGTAAGGTAAATTAACACTAAAAGGAACATAATTGAAAAGTTGAACACTAACACAAGTTGTTGACACAACTGGAGTTCTAATCTATTGTTGCAGAATTGAAAATCACACTTCTGTTGGCAGCCAATTCACATTTTTCACTCTTTTATAAGCTGCCTACACCAATGTTTTGCAAACCTTAATTTTTCGTCGCAATTCTCAAATAAACGACACTTTTATTTTTACGATTTTTTGCACACTTACCTTTGCTTTTGTTTTCACGACTGTAAGCATGAAAACTTTGTCTTTCAAAGTCGCATTAAAATCATTATTGAATTGTCGTTATCCTTCTTGTCGATATGCCCATTGCATTTACATTTTACTTATCATTTTGCAGTTGGCAAAACTTTTTGATCTGCACTCATTTGACATTCTTTGATTGATTATGTAATTTCATTTCATGAGTAATTGAGGTTGTGATGCATTGGAAATTGGATTTATATGTTCTTTGATTTGATCCACTTGACCATTGGTTTCATAAAAATACATTGATGTCATGGTTTAAACTCTTGGCACATTGGTTAAACTCTTGGTATGAATTGTTCTATACAACGCATGCCACATAGTCAAAACATTGGTATTGATTTAGATTTGTATGTTTGGTTTTAAAATTATGGCATAACTATTGCTCGTGCGCGTGGTTTATCCACTTACCAAAGGTTTCAATGGATTGATTGGAATGGCATAGTTATAACACATGTGTGTTGTGATTTGTATAGTTGAAAGCGTCGACGGTTGTACCTTGGTAATGAATTTTCTGCATGGCCAGCAAATAGCTCCACCACCTTCGTGCAATGTCATTAATGCTTTCCCTTATCCCTGTTTCACCTCTGTTAGCTCGGGTAAGCCTTCGGGCATTTTGTTCCTGTGTATGCTGCATTCAAACCCTGGCTCGTTCACCGTTTGCTTTTCCCCATGGCACCGGTGGTGTGAATTGAGCCAAACGGTAGCCAAGTCTTGCTACTGTTCGACAATGCCCAGAAAGACTTAGAGGATAGCGGTTGGCTCACCTTTGTACAAAGGTTTGAGGGTTTTAATCTATTTGTTGCACATCAGTTCACCCTGACTTTTGATGGATTTAGGGCCAAGGTAGGTGACATTCAATTGGAAATCAGTGAAGAGTTCATTATCTCTGCCACCGGGTTACCGTCCATGGGCCATCATTGGTTTAAAAACTCTAAAGTGGAGGAGGTTCCATGGCCACTGCTATTCGTCTCATGAAAGGTTACATCCTTTGACAGAGGTATGCCCATTTCCATGCTTAAACCAAGGTGGCATGATATTTTGATGGTGTTCAAACAATTCGTGACCTGTGAGGGTCGATATGGACTAGTTTTTCTTTATCACCTTCGACTGTTAATGAATTTTATAGGGTATCCATTGAATATGCCTTTTTACTTCCAACGTAGCCTTTATAAAATGTCAAAAAGGTTTAAAAGAGAAAAGGTCGATAGTAGCCTATTCCACCATGGCCTAATCAGACTCATCGTTGTTCATCACTTAAGTCTCCACGGTGATAGTTGGCAAGCTTTTATCTCTCAAAATGGTTTTGTTGAGGTAGAGCTTGTCCAAGTTGACAAGCCTGTGGTTAGTGAAACCAAGGTTGAGCCACCCGTGCCCTTCCATGTCCTAATTCCCTCTCCTAAACCCTTGGTCGACCCTAATATTGACTTACCTGACATCTTAACAGACAAGGTTGAGGCTATAAAAAAGCCTGCAAGAAAAAAGGTCAAGGGAAACCCTATTGTTGATGGCAAAGGTAAAAAGAATGCTCGACTTATCTCGAGAATGGCTAGGAATAAGCCTAAACCTAGTGTTGAGCAGAAGCCCATAGTCCTCAGTGAAGACTCGGACTCTGACATAGAATGATTCCTAGCTAGTGAGTACCCTTACTCATAGGGTCTGTGCTTCGAGCCACCCTACGACTTCGTTTCTAATCTACCTCCTTGCCTAAGGAACAATCCTAGCTACCCTGGGATCAAACTACCTAACGAAACCCTCGACAATATAACCAAACCCTCACCTGCATTTTCGAAGCCTAGACAGTCGTCATGTGACCAATGTGATGTGTGGTTGGAACGATACTATATAGACGTTCCCTTACTTCAATCGAAGATCCAATCATTGGAGAAACAAGTTGCAGTGTTGACCAGCCAAAAGGACAAGCTTCAAGCAAATGATAGGAAGAAAAAAACCACTGGTTCCCTCGTTTTTAGGAATGTCGAATTGGCTACAGCCGTCGTCAATTCCAAAATGTCATGATCAAGTTGACTGCTCGTCATCCAGGTATGAATTTAGGTATCAATTTCATTTTGTGAATTGCTAGGATTAATATAATGATTTGAGTTTGGTTTTCAAATAGCTCTGTCTATTTTTCAAAATGACTCTGTTATAGCCATATAGAAAACAATTATGTTGTTCATCATGTACATTGTTTTCGTTTTGCTAAAATTGAATGAGGTTGTGATTTGGTTAAATGATTCAGTCATACCCAGTTTAGCCTTTGATAGGTTTTCATCGGATTGGATTCGTTTGTCTGTTGAGTTAACGAAATCAATGGTTTGCTTTCACTTGGATTTGGTTGGTATCTAATCTAAACAGGAGGTTTTCATGCTAAATTTAGAGCATGATCATGTTTTGATTTGGTATGATTTCATTATGGTTAGATTATATCGGCTCTAATTTAGTTTGTATGCTATGATTTTGGAACAACTTCGTGAGTTTGAATTGATGTGATGCAATCTCCTAAATCGGGAATACAACTCTGATTGACTCCGATTTGGAAAGAACGACTCTGGTTTTTATGGAAATAATATTCTCATTTAAGCTTGTGCAAAAGATATCTACGCCCGAATCATGGAACGGTTTTGATCCACAACGACTATGTTAAACTCCAACTGATCGATTCGCTCTTGTATTGATTGGATTGTTGTGTATATTCAGTTAGTGTGATTGTTTTGATGATTTGGATTCGTATCAAAATAGACTTGATACCGCTCTGTTTGGTTTTAATTTTCAAAACGAGTTGGTTGAACCCAAATCAACACATGTCATCTCTGTCGAAATTCTGTTAATATTTCGTCTGAAATGAATTCGACTAATAATTTCGTTGAATGTTAATCAAATTTGTCTACCCCAATTAGAAATAATAAACGATGGACGATTGTCACAGATCCTATTATGATTTGATTTGAGTTAATTTACACACCAGTCTTGATTTGATTCACTAATGACATGAATCGTTGGTTATGTTAATACAGTTATATCAATTTGAAAGTGATTTTGTTGTTTTCGTATGGATTCGATCATGTTTTCTGTTGATGAGGCAGCGTAAACGATTCCCTATGATGTGTTTAACTGCTTCGATTTCAATTTGATATGAAACGATTTCATTACTGTTCAATACGATTTTGTATACCTGAATTGGTAACGAATTGAACAGAGTATAGTTATCTAGTTTATCGTTTGATTCAGTTTGTTCAAATTGCATACAAGTGTTGATTTGAATAAGG
>WSFP011521400.1:0-12500 GCA_009831015.1 Picea engelmannii | reverse complement strand
TAATTCTACTAGTTCTTGGGTATTGATTTCAATTGGTATTTGCACTCACCATAATGTTGAGAATGTGAATCATTGGTGGTTGGGAAGCTTATTACAATTTTGTAAACAAATGACATAAATGTTGAGCTATGGGATTGGATAAGGAACATTTCATTTTCAACACTTTTAGGTATCTCTAGGGTTCTTTACATTTGGGAGGTTTGGGCTTGCAATGTTCTTTGTGAGACTCCGGATGAAATTGAGTAAATTCAAACAAAACTCTATAACACATGATTTTATAATAAAATGCAAAACTTCCTTGCCCCCTTTTTTTGATTGAAGTTGAATACTCTTTAGAGTTTAAAGTGATGATTACATATTTAGATTATAAAAGAAAAGTTGACCAAGATCTTTTTTGCTTCTAGAATGAGCTAACCACTGAAATGATAACTTAGATGAAAAAATTAATGAAAGAGGTTGAAACATAAAATTAATAAAATAGATTGAGTAGAGATTTTAGGGTTTGGCTTAATAATCACTTTAAAAAAGAAGAAAATCAAATACAAAGAAATTGAAACTTACTATGGAGTTGTCTTTGACACCGTGGCTTGGATGGTTGCTATAGAATCTTTTTCCTCCTTTATTATGCTCTCAAATCTCACTCCTAGATGCTTTGTTCAACTATGGAACAAATACAATGCTAAATAATGCAACCATTTCTCCTCCTAGCAGCCTAATATTTAACATATCTTAATAGCCATCTAGGGTTAGAGTTTTTACATTCCTAAACCCTCAATTAGTGTGAGAAATCGAGGTTGATGTGGCATTCACTTGGTACCATGGTGGTCATCAAGGTAGGTCAACTTGTGGGAAGCATAACTTTCGTATACAAGCTCCAATTGAGATGATTTTTGCACCGTTGGAAAAGTCTCGGTGTGGAGAATAACGTGAAGGGGTTGTGAGCAATATTGACAAAGTTATGATCCCCAAAAATGTCGTTTGATGCCTCAAAATGGATTTGGAAGGCTCTAGAGCCTAAATTTCCAAACTGGGCCGTGCTACTAAATGGGCCTTAGAAACCAATTCTTCCAATTTTCCACCCAAAAAGTACCAATATAGATGAAAAATCAAATAATGATTCAATCTGGATCATACCTCCCCATTTAGGGAGGCTTTTGGTCCCCCAATTTTTTTATTGAATGAGGTGAGAACATTTTTCCTTTACCTTCTCCCTAGATTTCCATTTTTCCTCGTTTGGAAGTTCTTCCAATCCAATTTGCCAAAGGTCATGCTGCCCCTGTTTGGTAGTGTTGGACTTCTTTTGCAAAATTGTTTCTTCTGCCAACTCTACTTGACCCTCTAGTGCTAAGTCGTCTATGGTAGGTAGGATCCACTCAATTTTCTAATCCAACATGGAAGGTTGAAGTTTCATATTCTCCACATTCACTATTGAGTAAATGCACATATATGGGGGTAGATTGAGTTTGTAGGCATTGTCACCCACCTTCTCCAATATCTCAAAAGGACCATCCATAGAGATTTGAATTTCTTACCAGGACCATGTAGTTTTCCTTATCTAGCTGTAATCAAATTCTATTTCCCATCTTGAATGTTTTCTCAGTTTTGTGCTGATCATGTCAAGCCTTGTACCTTTCATGTGACTTGTTCAACGCCTCTTGTACTTGGAAATGGATCTACCTAATATTTTCAACAAATCTCTTTGCTTTCAAAGCTTCTCTTGTGATGCCTCCTTTCACTACTTGTTGTCCATATACAACATCCACAACATCCAAGGGCGAAGTTGACAAATACCCAAAGAAATTTTTGAAAAGGGACTCACTGGTAGAACTATGGATTGCTATGTTATAAGAGTGTTGAATATAGATAATATTTTCATCCCAGGGCTTTGGATGCTTTTGATTGTAACCCCTCAAAAGTTGCACCAAATTCATGTTGACCACTTTTTCTTGCCCATTCGCCTATAGATGGAATGTTGTGGATCTCTTCAACTTGGTGTCCATCTTTTCCCAAAGTGTAGTCCAAAATGAACTGAGAAATTTGGTATCCATGTTTGAAACCCTGGTATCCCAAAGTGCACCAAACCTCGTACAAAGAACATGTTTGTTGCTTCTTGTTCTTTGATGGTTTTTTTTACAAGGCATAAGAATGCACATCTCGTTGAACTTGTCAATTACCACAAACAAATAGTCATGTCCCTTCCTAGTTGTTGGTGAACCACCCACAAAATCCATGGAAATTTATTCCAAGGGTCGAGTGGGTATAGGTAAGGAATGGTATAAACCTTATTTTATATTATCGAGCTTGCTGGCACAACAAAGTATGCATCCTCTAATATACAAGCTATATCTTCTTGCATTTTGGGCCAATACACATACCTTTGTAAGTTGGCAACTATCTTCCCATCACCAAAATGTTTTTCAACCTTGGAGGTGTAAGCCTCTTTGATAAGTTGCAATCTTTCACCTTTAGGGACTATTGTAGGGGCTAGTTGGCCCTGTCAATTAGACCGGCCAATCGACTTCATAAGTCTAATGTAGAAGTCAGTCGAACATACAGTGAGAGTCGACTGACCAAAGTAGTTAAGAAGTTGTAACTGATAGATAACTACAAATACAAGTGTATATATATATGTATGTATGTATGTATGTATGTGTGTGTAATAGAGGAAATGTTGGATGTTCTTGTACATAATAAAGTGCATATTGCTGGTTCTCTCACTACTTTGTGTATGCTTCCATGTATGTCTATGTGTGTGTATATAATAATGTATCATATATGATGCTATGTGTAAAGAACTACTGGTAACACTCTCGTACTTTTTCCTATATTACAACATTGGTTCCTTTGTCGGTAGTTCTGAAGTTGGGCATGTAAAGTAAAAAACATATAGATGTTAATATTGGAAGACATACGTGAATGGTGGGAGTGGAAAATCAATAATTACATAAAAAACCATGCAAGGAGGACTCAACTGATGTTAGCAGAAGCTCGCATACAGTTCTTCACATAAACACATGAATGATTCTTGGAAGTCATTCCAGAGGCATTATTTGAATATCTTAACCAATCACCTTATGCACAAACTCACTCTCGAGGAATAGTTAATGCTGAAAATAACAAACAGAGGTAGAACAAATTTAAATGAGTGGTTTGAAAGAATTTTCCACGGCCACATCGAAGAACAAGCAATTGAGGACAGATTGTCAGTTGAAACTGTAAAAGATAAATTTTATACCGACTTGCACTGTTTTGTCTCTGTTGCACAAATTCCTGTTAGACAAAGGAGTCGAAGACATTGTCGAATACCGACCCTTTTGGGCAATCCTCCGCCAAATTCAAATTGGCAAGAAAAGTAGGACGAGTGGGAAGAATTTTAGAAGCTAATTGCAAAGACACACATGAAGCATGTGATTACTTCCTAAATAAATGAGAACAACAATAACAGACAACATCGTCGACTTCGAGTAAGTTGGGTTGACAATGCGGGGTTGGGTGATCCACGAGAAGATATGAGTCAAGTTGACCGCAACAAAGCAGATAATGTTTGAATTCAAGAAGAAAATAACTGAAACTAGAGACACATCAGAATCAAGAGGGAAGACTGCATGATGCATGCAATTCCACAAACCATCAGTCGACATCTAGAAGTTGGAGTGGGATAAATGACAAAAAAGGAAAGAAGAGATGCATAACGAGAGGGATCCCTGGAGTTCAAATTCTAATCTCCTCGAGGGATGACAATTCACTGGAGCTACAATAGAGTGTGCCCCGACGTTTCCTGGAAGGAATGCAAGTTTGCAGTTGAGTGAGGCAACAAGTGGCGCCCAACAAGAAATTTATACAATCAATAGTATGGAGATAGATGACTCGTGACCCGTGATTCAACATTCTCTTGCAAGAATCCCTAGCTTGCGTATTGTAGACTTCCTTCGCTAGAGACTTCATATTGATACTCAATCTCCAAAAGTATGGTGCAAAACTAATAGAGATGGTCACATCAGAGATACACTTCTGATTGAAGCACAAGAAACTACCCAAAATCAGTCAGATGACACATTCCTCCATATAAGAGATCTCATAGACTCCGCCCCCTACCAAACTAATTTATTGAAGAAGATTCCAAATTGATAGACAACGAAAAGAAATTGATGCACCCTTCTAAAGGACGATTCATTGAGTATATAGACAAGGGCTGTCAAAGAAATGACATAATCCTAGTTGGAGAATTATTTCAATTAGCATTGGAATACAGTCTGATTGAATACCAACAACAGATCGTACTAGTCGAGTCGAATAGCTAGATTTTGACTCCCCAAAACAAAATCGTATCAACTTCCCAGTCGACTCATGTAGAAAGTCAGAAAAATCAAATCCTTGCAATAATCCCAGTCTCTAAATCCCCCAAGAAGACCACATTGGGTCTCAATCACATTCCCATATATGAAGGAGACAAATATCCCAAACAACACTGGTTTGTTTGTGAGAAATTCTGGGAGGTGACCGACATCATAGACAAAGATAAGCAAATGACACAATTCGGTGCTGCTCTTCAAGCCAGAGCCCCCACCTGGTTCATGAATTTTATAGAGAATCAAATAAGATCAAAGGCATATTTAAAGCAAAACTTCCTCACCTTCTTCACGACACAAGACATCAATCCTATGGCTGGAAAAAAGCTAAAAGAAATCAAACAAAGTCAGGGAGAAATAGTTCAAGAATATAACAAGATATTCAAAGATCCATTGAGTCAAATTCTTTACATCATAGAAGAACAAATTCTCTTACAATGGTACATAACATAATTACTACAAAAATCCAAGCTCTGCTATGGATGTACGACATTCAAACATGTGAGGATGCCTTGAAAAAAACACAATGTATAGAGACAGATGATGAAGTATCATCGTCTTCATCAACAATAGAGAAAATGATAGAATAAAAACTCGAAGTATTGCAGCAGTGTCTCAAAAATACGTCCATAACACTGAATGAACAATGGTGCACCATTTTCTCCATAACACTGTAAATTTAACGATGCATTAGATCCAATCGTTCGATGTATCCAAATAGAAACATTCTGTGATATCTTCCAAGGGATGACAAATCATGCAATGAGGGACTGCCTGCACAATATAAGAAACGTTAGACCAAAATGGTGTCATATTTGTGAAGAGAATAATAATTCTACACAAGAATGTCGGTTATATGGGAAAAACAAAGTAAATTTCCATTCATTATACCACACGCATACAACTAACTAGAATGTCGACCAAGGAGGAGGAAATGGATATAGAGGTAGTGGTCGTGGGGGCTATCAAGGAAGATGATACATAGGCAGACACAGACAAATAGGTCGAGGACGTGGTTGGGGCCACTTCTATTTTTTTAGTTGTTGGAAAGAGGACCACATAAGTCCCCACTATCCTATTAAGGACAAAACCGACCTCAAGTTCTGTAACATGTGTGGAGTGGGTGATCACTCACTCGAAGATCACCCAATCGTATTGGAGAAAGTTATGAAGAAAATAAATGGCAACCTGTTGCACACGGTTCCTAAACAAGAACTATTAAATTCAAAAAATCTCCATGTTGCAACAAGATTAGGTGTGGGTGAAGACATTTATCTAGAACCACCATCTCGACAAAGGGGATATCGAAACACGTATCCAAACCCATAACAAGAAGAAAAACTGATGCAGAAAGCGCTAAAGTTCTTAAAAAACATCAATCAAGACAAGCCAAATGGAAGCAGGGGAGGACACAAAAACATTTTAGACACCGCCTTAGATGAATTTCTTCAGTTACTATAATAAAAGCATTTGGTCGGTCGCTTGATTGACTTATTGGATATTCTGAGAGAATATAAAGAGGATCAAAGACCATATAAGAATCTTTGACAATTGTCGTAGGAGAGACACATGAACGACTTCAATCCTCAAGTCAACCTTGGGATTAACAAACACATGATTAAACAAGTCACAATCGACTTTGGATCGCAAGTAAATATCCTCCCCTAAGAGACATGGAACCAACTTGGAAGACTCCCGCTAGTTCCAACGATGAACTTTTTAAAAATAGTGGATCAAAGATTCATTGATCCTATTGGAACACTTAAAAATGTTAAAACATATATAATGGAGATTCCAATAAGAATAGATTTTGAAGCAATCAATCTGGTCGAAGGAATTTCTACATACCCTGTATTAGTAGGTAGACCATGGGGTTGGAACATGAAAGTGACTATCTCCCTTGAAAGAGATAAGATCAAATTGAAAGGAAGCGTTAGAAATATCATCATACCTTTGGATCCAAAAGAAGACAAATCTTGGGTAGAAACATGGGACAAAGACTAGGAGGCTCGTCAACTGTACCAAATACTGAACGAACAAAAGGATAATGTTGAGCGAAATGTAGAAGGATACATTTTAGTCGGAACACCATTGTTTGTGGGACATAACTCAGATATAGAAGTCTATAATTGTGTCACACCCGACCCCTAAGTACCTTTTTAAGGGACGAGGTATAATTTTTTTTTTCCGCTTAACTTAATACCCATGGCCGAGTAATTACTGAAGTCTTTACTTTCTATTTTCCCTCTTAGAAGTAGTTTAACACTAACTCAATAATTTACTCATATGGTAATTATGAGTAATTATATTATAACACAATGAGGATAATTTCTCCATAATATGCTTAAGTTGATTAATCTTAATTAAGGTATATAATTCAATTCCTCCTCGGCACACAATTCCATGCCGCATTTTCACGTAATTTAACATATATAAATATATGCTTATTTATTTATTTACTGGGAAAACGATTAACTATATTCAACCACAAATTATCCTTTTATTAATTATATTATAATATAATTATATTTAATTGCATTATAATATGATTAATTATATCAAAAGATCACTTAGACTTATCAATGCCCATTAATACCTAAGCCTTTGGGCTTCGACATCAGGATTTTATAAACCCAAATCTCCTGAATGCCGAAATTCCGAAGAGGGTTCAACGTAGGTTATATTATAATGCAATATGATATTAATTATACTACATTATGATGTAAATAAATCACATCAAACATTTATTATAATCAATCACATAAATAGAATCTCGTTTAATTTAAATCTGTTTAATATTCGTGCAAACTTTAGAATGCAGGGAGGTAGGTTCGGGCCTTCAACCCTTTTAACTTGTTCCCTCTATCATCCCTAAATATTCGGAGTCCGACAGTCTCGAACTCCCAAAGCTACGGAGAGGGTCCCACTCCTACCATACCTTTGTGCAGATATAATTTATTATATTGTTATATAATATAATTAATTCCACTAATATAATAAATTAATTCTACTTAACATTTATTATAACATTGGGATACGGGAAAATGGGTTCGACCTTCGACCATTTTTCCTCTTACGCTCTATCTTCCCCAACACTCCAGAGTCCCGAAGCTTCAAACTCTTGGAGCCCCGAACTCCCAAAGGGTCCACGCTTACATGTGACTTCACATTAAATATTAAATTAAAAAGGGTAAAGAGGGTTTGTATTTCCTCACATGCAGGTATCACAATAAACTCATTTAAAATATACAAGGTCTCCAATATTTTATTAATACCTGAAATAAGGGAGAGAGAGAGAACTCCGGGTCAATCCCCTTCAGTTCTCCACCACATTCCTTATACTCCAATCTCCCAGAGCCCTAGAGTCCCGAAGCTCCGAAGTGACCCCATTGACACACATTACCACACCATTTAATATTCAAAGGAGTTGGCTTCATTTATGTGTAATCATTTTAATGAACCTTAAAATAATATAATATATTATTTTATATCCCTCGAAAATTACGCCCAAGTCTTAAAATTATATTAACATTATACATGAGAGAGAGAGAGAGAGAGAGAGAGAGAGAGAGAGAGAGAGTTCTCCGGGTCAATCACCTTCGACTCTCCCACACATCCGAGCCCTTGAGTCCCGAAGCTCAGAAGTGACCCCACTTGTATTGAATTGTGATTTTTAAATACAATGAATTAATTTGGATTGTAATATAATATACATTGCAATAAAAGGGGTATTATGACAATTCACCTTAATTGATCTCATTAAATACAATAATATAATTAATTAGAATTCCTATCAGGCATTCGACGACTTTGGCTTGTGGAATCCCATCACCCAAACATCCCGGAGCCCCGGAGCTTTGAACTCCGAGAGTTCCGAAGACTATGAGAAAGTTAAAGCATATAGTCACGGTTTATTCCCTATTCTCTTTGATCTCAGTTCTTTTAGGCTTAAAGGGCTTTAACCTGCATTTTCAGAATAATAAAATAATATATCTAATAATAATAATAATAATAATAATAATAATCATCATCATCATATATATATATATATATATAGTTTTACTCAATTTTGTTACCTAGGCGATTTAAAGAAAAAATATTTTATTTTACAGAAAAATAAGGAAAATAAAATTATAGTTTTCCAGAGTTTATAAATAGATTTAATAAAAGTTTATATTCCAAGGAAATTTCTCCATCTGAAAATTAAAATATAATTATAATCTCTTCCTTCTTGTGGGAAAATGAGTAAAACTTTATTTCCTTATTACCGTGCTTTACTACTCTTACTAAATTTGAGGGAAATGGTCCTAATACAAAGATTTACCTCCACAATAAATTTAGTGTTTCTATCGGGATTTACTGCCCAACAAAATTTAAGGGGATTCTTCCCAAATTTAGGGGATTTAACACAATTTAAACACAAATGTTTATTTATGCCCCAAATAGAATTTTGAGAACTTTTGCATTTTAATTCATTTAGACCAATTTCCATGTCCTCAATTTAGACCAATTTCCTCAATAATTATTTATAAGGACTTTTAATGTTTTCCCATAATTGGGATTATTTCCTAAAGTCCACACATATTGATATCTTCTAACATTTTTGGTAGGGGATTTGAGGACATATTAAAATGGAGCACTATTACGCAGAAAAAT
Organism: Picea engelmannii; assembly: GCA_009831015.1. Taxonomy (NCBI): domain Eukaryota; kingdom Viridiplantae; phylum Streptophyta; class Pinopsida; order Pinales; family Pinaceae; genus Picea; species Picea engelmannii. The sequence continues at coordinate 3,495 of WSFP011521400.1, read as the reverse complement.
CACTCTCTTCTTTCATAGGTGTTATATATATTTTTAACTGTTCAGTCATCAATTCCCTAGCATGCATTAAACTGTACAACACAATCAACCACAACATCCACTCCCATAAATCTTATTTTAGCACACATATAGTCAAGAGATAAGAAATTAAATTCAAAGAGCTTCAGCTAAGACATTCTCTTTATTCTGCTTAAATTTCTCAAGTCACTTTTGTCAGAAATTTAACTTACATAGTTCTAAAACATAGTATAAAATTTTCTATGACCTAAACATTACAAATATTTAACCAAATATACTTATCTAGAAACCAGATAGTGATGCAAAAAGAAGTTCCCTTTTCCACCCAATCATAGGCACAACAACTCCTGGATGGATTTACCGCTAGGCACCCCCTAGCTAGATCATGATACTATGAGAGAGATTCTTCATTCTGTTCAACAACAACCGGGGATGGAGGCCACTCTCCTCCTCCCAAAGGAACTTGGCAGATCAGTTTTCTCTCCAACAAGCAAGGGGGTCTGCAATGAGTGCTTCCTCAGTCACTCATCTTCTTGCAACCCCGTTTATCAGCTTGGACTGAAAACGCTTCCCAACAAATTCCTGTACCCAAAACAAATTCATTTTTTAGTTCTTTTTAGAACGAAAGAGCTGCACATGCTCTCCCTCTTCATAAAATAGTCACCAGAGTCATTCTTCTACCTCCTCTCTACTAAAAAAAATGGCTCCTAGACTCAACCCACTGTCTCCCCTCTTCTTTGCTCTCCATTTTTCCTTGTCTCTTGGCTTCTTCAGTAAGATTTTCGTGGGTCAAATCCCCCAATTCATGGGTCAATCCAGAATCCCCTAGATGGGTACTTTCCTACCCATGCTTCCGAAACAAGGTAGTTTTGGTACAACACCCATTCCTTTTGATAAATGTGGGAATTTGATAGTTCATGTACTTACTCCCTCCATTAACCACAATTCTAGAAAAATAGGCAATCTGGATTTTTCTTGATTATTAAATTGGAAGAGGAAAATTTCCTCCTTTATTTCCTCTCATGCATCATGATCTACCTTGGAAACCCCTTCAACAATTATGCAATACTTTTCTTTTTACATTAGTAGCATAAATATTTACACTACCCTTTTAGCAAAATATAGTTACATTTACAAGTTGGGGGAAACAAGGGTATTACAAATTGCAAAATAGAGAACTATGAATCCCAATCAAAGGAATGTTGGTTGATAGAGGCAATCCCATTAAAGCGATCGAGAAAATATTTTTTCAATACAAGCAATCCCTATAATTTTCGAGAAAATGATAAAACAAACACCAACTCTCATTTCAACTAACATAAAAATAGGACCGCCCCTGTAGTTCAATGAAAGAAATTCTTTGACGGTCCATGTTGGTGAGGTATCAAAGTCAGTCAGAAAACATGGGAGGGTACAAAGCCTGGTAGAATTCTTCACCTGTCAAGCTGCCCAATGGTGGGAAACACATTCCCCTTGATTATATACATGGACTACCACTACACTATATTTTGTCGAACAATTTAGTGGGAAGAAGCTATCAGCGAGAGTCGACATCACGACATTTAAACCTAGGTTTGATCAAATGGCTCACATTCACCAGTGTGAAAACAAATGGAGAAGAGTGGGATATAGGGATGTAATAGTGTGGCCACACATGTTCCATAACACATTGGATGACATACCACACAAGTGGTACACAATCAAAGAGGCATGTGGCCATACAATTAATCAGAATGAAATAAAGGAAAATTTTATAAGAGACTTTGAATTCATCCCAGAAGAGGCACATCTGCGAGAGAAAGCACAAGAAATAAATAAATTTCTCAAGAAACCAAATCTTGATGAAATGAAAAAAAGAGGCAAGGAAAAAGTCGACATAGGGTTGATGTCGACTTGCAACTTTGTGTCGACTCAGGATGAAGAAAATTTAAGTGCACGTTGGGTAGACATGGAAAACATAAATTTTCCAAGAAAAAGCTTTTAATGGGAAAAAAATTAACCTAGGAGTAAACAACTATATAAAGACAATCTACTTAGTATACAAGGAAGACAAGGAGGATGCAAAAAATCCTGGTTTTCCTCCAAGTTATAATGAGTTTATAGTAGGTGAACGAGAATTGGATGAATCCAAAGAACTGGAATGGATGTATGTGGAAATTAAAACAAGAGAACTCGACATTTCCATAGATGGTCAACCAAAAATGACCAGAATAGGCGACTACTTGTTAGATAAATAGACAAGAAAAATACTTGACCTCTTACGTGAATACCAAGAGGTTTTTTCTCGCGACTACAATGATCTAAAATGATTGGTACAAGAGATGGGGGAGATGGAAATTGACCTCATCCTTGGGGCTAATCTTATCAAGAAACCTGTTATTCCATAAGTACAAACCTGTTGTTCAAAAATATATTGAGGAAATGTTAGTTGTTGACATTATTTACCCTATCGAAAAATTTGAATGGGCTAGTCCAATGGTGGTCCAACCCAAAAAGCACGACCTGAAGAAATTAAGAATATGTATCGATTTCAGAGGACTAAATAAGCTAACTGTAACCGACCTATTTCCAACGCTGCTCATAGATGAAATTATTAATGAAGTTGCTGGGCATGAATTCTACTACTTCACACATGACTTCTTTGGATATAACTAAGTACCAATTGCAAAGGAGGATCAAGAAAAAACAATGTTTGTATTTGAATTTGGATTATTTGCATACAAAATGATGCCTTTTGGACTAAAAAATGCAGTGGCAGTAGTTTCAAGGACAATGATAAAATCTTTTCAGGAGTACATCTATAAAACAATGGTTGTCTACTTTGATGACTAGACAATCTACAACCTATTGAAGGACCACATTCAATGTCTCCAGATGATGCTAGAAAGGTGTTGATAGATACATTTGTCCTTAAATATCAAGAAATGCATCTTTGCCACTCCCATTGGTATTCCACTGAGGCATATCGTATGCAAAGACATCAAAGTCAATATGGAAAAAAAAAAAGTAATCCTCGACTTGAAGCTATGGGTAAATAAAAGACAAATCAAAATATTCCTTGGACACATTGGGTATTATAGAAAATTCATCTGCAACTACTCCGATATTACATTTCCAATCGACAAGCTGGTCAAAAAAGAAGTCAAATTTCATTGGAGCCAAGAATGCAACGAATCCTTCGAGTTACTAAAAAGAAAATTGGTAGAAGCGCTAATACTATGATTTCCAGAATGGAATAGAAAATTCCACGCCCATATCGATGCATCCATAGTTGCTGTGGGATCAATTTTAGTACATCCATATGATGACATGATCAACCATCCCAATGCATATGCCAGTCAAAAGCTGAATAAAGAAGAACATAACTATTCAACAATAGAAAGATAAGCCTTACAAAAAATTCAACATTACTTATTATCAAATCCATTCACGTTATTCACAAATCATCAAGCTCTTAAATACCTAGTAAACAAACTG